>BQNB010102864.1:0-24152 GCA_026074375.1 Tanacetum coccineum | reverse complement strand
CACTTCAAAACACAGTGCGCACATTTGTGCTCTTGCTGGCATGCCCTCATCCGTTATGTGTGAGCCTCTCAGGTTTGATCTTTATACTTTAGTAGAACTATACATCATACACTAAAAATAGTAGTTTATTTGTAGTAGATTTTTTTTATATCAATACGTCACAAAAAGGCTCTCATGGCTTCACGTCGACAAGTTATTGCCACCTTGACTTTACTAAAAGTTACTTATTATTGAGGTTCGTGCACTCTTTATTAACTATTGATTTATCAAAAAAGTATACATTCTTAGTCATTAGAAACTTATTGATGCGTTTGTTCTAAAAGTTGCAGGTTCCAGAATGGCATTTCCCACAAGAACATGTTTAAATTAGCAGAACTAATAAGTCAAATCTCGAGCCAATATGTGGTACATAATTTATTTTCTTTATACATTATATATAGATATTTATACTCCTTTATGTTGCACGCATATAGCAAACAACATGGTTCTATTGGTTTATTCCCGATCCTATTCAATTTTGCAGGGCACTCAGTTTACATGCCGAACAATTGTTAAAGATATCGATGAAACTAGAAGATGGTTCCGCGCATCTTGCAAAATGTGTCGCAAGAGACTTCATAAGAGTGGAATAAATTGTTGAACAACTTGGATTCGGGACCCCGTGAAAGCTTCCTGAAAATGTGACCTCCCTTTCGGTTTAAAAACGGCAATTCCAGCGGGCTAGGCTAGATAGAACCTGTTGCAGACAATGTGTTTGAAGACATCAGAAAACCTCATGCATTACTAGCTCCTGCAACACCAACAATAACACTTCCATCACACACACAATGTTCATCATCTGAATACAATGCAAAGAACTCATGTACATCATCAGCGAAGAAAGAACATCTCTAAATATCAGGTATGTAAATGTTACACCATGTTTATGTCGCTTATCAAAAGTTTTTTTTATCATATTCCTCTGTAGGTATTTTGAGTTTTGTGAAAAGAAATTTGATTATGAAATAGATACCATGGTACAGATCTGACGAATAAAGAACATGTGAAAAAGCATAGGCATGTTAAACAACAGTAGCTACAACAAAAATATATCAACATGGATTTAAGTTTTAGACACTTTAGTACTAACTCATGTATGTGTGGCTACTGGCGAATTGCCTACTATCATATTCTGATAATTAGTAGTATGAAGTTAGACTCTTAAAATGTACGAACGTCACTTACACATGTATTTAACCTGTAGCCCATAGGAATGTGAGTTTTTAGGTGAAAAAAGAGTTCAAATCAACGTATACACGTTCATAGTCGTGGTGCTCCTCCTTATTGATTTCTTTGTATTCAGTGGGGGTGTCCAATAGGTCGGTTCATTTGCATTTTTTCAGCAACATAAATGTACCCATATATGTTTTTATGACGATGAACATGATATCCCTAAAGCCCTGTCGAAACCAATATTCAGGATATTGTTTCTGTACTTGGTGTTGGGTGGTCTAATACCACTGCCGCTAACTGGATTTACACATAGTTGTGCGTGTGAACAGGAAGTGACCTATACAAAAATTTAATTAAACATAAGGTAACCCAAGAAAAACTAACAGCTTGTTCATTATTTGATTACTGATAGGATAAATGTATATTATTAACTTTAGGCTCATTGGTTGAAGTAATTTTATGTCAGTAACCATAGTTTTATAAGCTCACATATTTTAATTTCTGGTATAGAAAGCTTCAGCTTTTTTTAAGTGCTAAATTTATATGCATGCGATCTTATTTACCCTTTGCTTTATTGTATTGCCAGAATGAATTGCTTCTCAATATTATTCGGAAGGTTTGTTCCCAGGATATCCGTTTCGTTCACTAGGTATGAGCTTTCTATGAGTCCCACTTAGCTAAAGTTTTTTTTTCATTTCCATGAATATATTTGAATAGGTAAAAAAAAGAAGCGATCTCATTTATGCTTATATTGAATATTAGGCCACGGTTCTCCAATGACTATCATTTCGACGCAGTTCAAACCAGTCACTTGCACACGCCCTCCAATGACTATACAGAACACTTGCACATGCCCTCCAATCTTGAAAGGTATGAGAAATCTATCAGCTTTTTTCTCATTCAAATTCTCGGGCAGTTATCTCGACTTCTTCTTTTTTGGCCGTTGAATTTTTTAGGAAAAGCATCGGATGTACACAGAATTGCTTCACCTTCTGCCAAACGCACGACACACCCAAATGTTGATCCTGAGGTCTTCCAAATGCGGCATCAACTTGGTGCGAGAAATGTAAGCCAACAATTCGTGTGTCCATTGATTATAGGAGTCTACAGATTACAAACTACTGCCGAGCAAAACGATAAGTTTGTAATAATCTAGATACTTAGCTTACTCATTCTACATATTATACGTATCGACGCAACGCATTTTAGCCCTGCGCTCCGCGACAAAACGCGGGCTAAAATCCTAGTTTAAACAAAGAGGAGTCGCTTTTGAATTACCGAAGTACACGACTCCCCAAAAATGTATACGTGTTACAGTTCCTGCTTCGACACCTTCATTCCATTATTAATTTATCATAATACAAAACCGTCCCAAAAAGAAACTGACACTCGCACTAAACTCACACTAACACACACTGAAGGTAAATCTTTAGTTGTACCTCAAAATCAAGATTTAAATCATTGTAGGTTATTTATTTCAATTCATTGATTGCAAGATTATTGTTTTTTACACTTTTTTTGGTTTTCTTTACATGATCTTGATTGTTTAAGGACTAATTTGCTGCGGAACGATAATTCAGGGATTATTTCTGTAAAAAAAATTATAAACAATTTACGAAAATGGTTTTTGGGGTTATCTGTCCTCTTTTTTTTTTAAGAAACGGCAATTTTTCTATCTCACAAATATATATATTTCACACATGCTTCTAACGAGGCTTAAACCCACGACCTTTTGGTTAGTGGGGAACTCACTTACCACTGGACCAAGTCCAAGTGACAGTTATCTGTGCATTTCAGAGTTAGTCTCTCACGTTTCGCGACGAAACGCGGGTTGCAAACCTTGTTTGTATAAAAGATAAGACTGCATTTCATTTGATGAGCTATATTACTAGTATTAATTTCTCACATGAAAATGAAGAAATGAATTGCAGTAGGTCGATATTGTGAGGGGCCTATTCCCTGTGGTGTAAGTTGGGCCTTGGACAAGTGGATAAATTTATTGAGGTTTTATTTACACTAGTACCGATTAACCTGCAGTTTTACTTCAAAAAATAATGGTATCCTATTCAGACAAAATTAAAAATACGTTTGTTGTCGTCAGTCTACACATTGATGAGATCAGACTTCCTTAAATTATACAATCGATCTTATTTTACTTTTAAAATATATTTACATAAACTGTCTTGCATAAGGCCCGTTTGGTATGTACATAGGTTTAGAATCAGATTTGGATTTGAATATAGTATAAGATTTGGATTTGGTATAGGTTTGATATAATAATTGGAGAGATAATTGATATTATTTAATAACTTTTTTATATTTTTATATTTAAATGTTGTAATAAAATATGTTATTTTTACTTACTTTATAAAGCATTTAGCCCATTTTATTTTTAGAAGTCTTAAAATTTTAAGTAAAAAATATTATTTTTTTGAGAAAATTCATGCATACAGGCATACAGCCAACATTAAAAGTCTTTAAAAAGGAGCCATTTAAAAGCTCCTAACTGAAAATTAAAGTGTCTTCATGCACTTTATTTCGTAACAGGCTTATTTTGTAACATTCCATTTAAATGCATTCATGTGTCCCATTTGTAACAGTCCATTAAACAAAATTTAAGTATAAACCACAAACTCAAATACTCATTGAGTATGAAATCCTAACACACTAACAAAATTCATTACACAATTTTTATCTCTCTATTTTATCTCTCTTAAAAACACAAACATCTTTCTCTCTCTTTCTTCAAACCACCAAATTCCGCCGTCTCACATATCAGATTTTGCCGCCACTACCGTTTAGTTCTGCCGTCACCTTAGCCAACATCATGTGTCGTCAGCCGCTACCGCCGCCATTGTCTTCGCCGTCTGCCAAGTTAATGATCATGGCTTTGGTGGACTAGGTGGTTTCAGTGCGCTAGGTGATTTCGGTGTGTTTTTTTGTGATTTTTAGCGGTTTTGGCATGTCCATATGAATATTCCCATGTCCAATGTACTTTTTGTTAGATCTATATGAATATTTTGAGCAGCTTGATCTCTTTTTGATGATGAAGCATGTATGCCATGTGTAAAGAGACTAAGCCCAGTTTGCTTATTGGCTTTCAGAATCATACCCTTATGTTTGCTTTTGGCCGGTTCCATTGTTAATGTTGCTACTCACGGGAGGTCGGCATTAGGGGTGGGCGAGGTGGGCAACGGCCCAAGGCATAAAAAAAGTAGGGGCATCAAATTTTTAAATCAGATTTATGTTATAGAGAGGTTTTGTGATGATTTTGTCTGATAGAAACTTACTTTTGCTTTCGAAATTGATTTTTGATGCGAATATAATTATCCACTGTCTGTCATAGTTTGTGGTTGACTGGTTGGGGTAACTTCGGTGGAGAAGCAAACTTAAAGTAAAAGAAAATTATTAATACAAATAAACCATGAAAATGTTTATTTATATTTTACGATCTATCTTTGTTTTGTTAATGACAAAACATAAACTCATCAAAAGTAGAAATGAAATTCATTAGTCCTAAACCAATAGCTTATCTAACTCGTCTATTCATCAAACCATCCTTCATATTATAACTTGTTGATAGAAATAATGCCTAAAAACATTATTAATATTTTTCACATCCTTACGTTTTGACAATCACAAAATATAAAAACGTTCAATGTAAAATTAAACGTAAACAAGTAATTAGTAGTAAATTTTTATTTCGAAAATTATATCACTTAAAGGTATGAATAAATAAATGCTTAATGCATTTTATGATCAAATGAAATTTTTATTCAACCTCACACTTTTATAAAATGTTGTAAACATTTTTATAAACATTACAAAACATTTTCTACAATTAAAAGAAATGTTTTATTCAAAATAAATATTTTAAAATTCAAGTTTTCGAACTTAAAACGGCTAGAAAGTTCTAGAAAATTCTCCCTACAAAAAAGGACAAATTGAGGAGCGCCCACCCCTCTTAAATACACGGGCGGCCCCCTTATCTTTAAGGGGACCGCCCACCTATTTAAGGAGATCGCCCATTGATAGACGCTCCTCTAGAATATCCTATAAATACTGGACTATTCCCTACTATTTTCTTACCTTTTGCACTCATTTTTTCTGATCAAAAACAGACCACACATCTCATTAAAATCCTTTGATCATTTAATCATAAAGCTTTATTTCCAAGTGATCTAAGCTTAATTCCTCAAGTGCAAGAGAAGAATACTTGCATCATCAAGTGAAGAAGTATTACACCTATGCGTGTTGTTGCAATCTTATTGCATCCATGTCATAACTTGTAAATTATTTGTAAATCTAGTAAAGTTGTGTAGTTGCTAGATCTAGGTGATTATTGCAAGTATAGTTGGATCTTGGTGATCTTTTCTAGTAGTGTTAGCTAGGTGTGATTATTGTAGTGGCTTGGTGAAATAGTGTTGTGAAGAAAACTCAGGTGTGAAGAAGTCGTGATCAAGTCGTGAAGTCAATTTGTGTAGTTAAGTTGTGAAGTTGTGGAAGTGTTAGTTCTAGCAAAAATTAGGAACTCGACATCTAGCCAGGTGACGGAAGTCCAAGAGTAAGCGAAAGTTGTGTAAGGTTTTCCTCCGCCATAAGAGAAGCTTGTTGACATAGTGAATAAAACTCTTCGATTTGGGTGCTCAGAGGAGTGGAGTAAGGGCGAAGAGGTGCTTTGTATTTGCAGACCCACCATAAATCCTCGTGCATTTGTGGTTTGAGATTGATCTTACGCTTATCTCCCTGTCTAAATTAATTCATCAACCTATCCTATAAATTGTTAGATAAGTAATATTGTTCATAATTGTACAGTTTGAATTCACATCAAGAGTCGAATCTCTAGAATTTTTACAAACACTTTAAAACTCAATTAAAAGCGGTACACTATTCAAGCCCCCCGTCTAGTTTTCCACAATTGGTATCAAGAGCCACGTCAAAAAACAAGATTCTAAAATAAATTGAATTTAAAACTTTGAATCGATCTATGGAATCGTAAAAGTATTTAGAATGGTCAATCTATGCAAAGACCACACTATTTGAAAGTGATGAATTATCAGTAAAAATCAATTCGAAAAAAAAATCTTATTGTGAAGTCAAAGATCTAGATCTTTGCATGCTATTACCGATGGTGATTTTCCTTCTATACAAAATAATCCCGAAACTAAAAAGGATGAAGTTGTACCTTTTATTTATAAAACCAAAACGATGATCTTAAAAAAAAACTTGCAAAAAATAATGAAGCTAAAATGGTAATTTATAATGCTTTGCCACGAAAGAATACGAAAAGAATTTTATGTGCAAACCCAAAATACATTTGGGATACTTTAATAATTCACTCCCATCAATGTAATAATCAAGTCAAACTAACAAAATAGATCTTCTTGTTTTCAAAATAATGAACAATTTATGAAGTCAGGAAGAGGAGTCAATAGATAATGCATTTGTTAAATTTAACACTATTATTAACAAGTCTAAAACACTCGATGAATTTTTTTCCTAGCAAGATTGTGATTAGGAAATTCCATTAGGGCATTACATCCAAAACGGCGCGCGAAAGTCACATGACGATTGAAGAAGCAAAGAATCAACAACCTTACCACTAGAAGTAACTAATTGGAAACTAAAAAAGTTTATGAGAAGTAAATAAATAAAAAAAAAAAAGAATAAGAAAGAATTTTGAAATGGGCAACAGACAAGGAAAGAAAAAGTAGATCTCTAGCATTAAAGAGAAAAAGAACGTAATGATGAAGATAGCTCAAGCTCTGATAGTGAATACGAAGAAGCTATGCTATGGCCGTAAAGGAATACAAGAAAATTCTGGTTTTATGGTAAAAGTGAAAGAAACTATTTTAGATGTGGTGATCCAAATTCAACCTCATGTTGAATATTCAAAGCCGCCAAAGAACAAACGATCAAGGAGCATTTATTGAGTAGCATGGAGGCACAATGGAGAAAGATGAAAGTAGAAATGACTAAATAGAAACCTTTCTTGTACTCACAGCGCCCCGATGAAAGATGCTTAGGGAATAAACTTGGAACCCGATGAGTGGATTAAAGATAGTGGATGCTCAGAAAAACAACATGACCGATAATCGACAGTTGTTTTCTTCATATAAAGGTACAAACGGATGAGGATAACCGTAATTATTGGAGCAACTTGCGCGGTAAAATCATAGGCATAGGTACGATTCCTCAAGACTCCCTAATAATGAAAATGTTTGAGCATGTAGAAACATAACATATAACTTTGCTTAGGTGTAGGTCAAATATGTGATAAAAAAAGCAAAAGTGTACTATTTATCGAACACATAGCAAAATAATCAAAGACGAAAAGGTTATAGTAAAGGATTAAGAAAGAGGAATATATGTAATGAAGCTAGGAAATCAAATCCCAAAAGACAAAATATGCCTTACAACATTAACGAAAACCACACTATAGCACTAATGCAAATAGGTCACCGCTAAAATGCAAGCTAATTCAATCATTAGCATCTAAAGAATTATTAGAAATCTAACTACCAAACTTAACATAACGGAACCTGACAATTTTGTGAATGTTGCAAAATTAGAAAGCAAGCTCAAGCAAGTCAACAAGATAAAAAAATAGTTTTCCATAACTAGATGCTTAGAACTAACTTCACAGGATTTTTTGGAACCCTTACCACCGATACAAGTATGAAGGGAATACGTTATAAAACCTTAGTAAATACGTAGATGACTATTCACATCACGCATGACTAGATTGTTAGCAAAATAAAACTGAGAAGTCATTGAAAAATTCGAAATATTTAGCAAAATGATCCAAAACAAAATAGGATGTTCTAGATGTATCAAATAGAACGAATCATGGTCGGGAATTTGATAATGAAGTAACTAAATTCGGAACTATTAATGACTTCAAATTAGATATCTCACAAATTTTTCTTGCTCCTCGTACACCACAATCTAAATTGGGGAAAGTAGAACAGAAAAAATCGCACTCTACAAGAAATGAGTAGAACCATGTTAAATGAACAATCCATTCCTCAAAAATTAGTGTACATACGGTCGATCCGTCAACCTAATCCTCAATTAAATAAGTTCCATTAAACGTATTTTAGGAAAAACTCTATACATTTTAAGAGGAAGGAAACCAAACCTTAACTATTTTAGAGTATTCGAAAGTAAATGCTATTTATACTATAATAACAAAAGATTACCTCACAAAGTTCGAACGCAAAAGTCTTACGAGGAGTCTTCCTATGGGATAAATTCGCAAAATATAAAGCTTACATAATCTTAAGCAAATCAAACAAACAATGAAAGTTGAAGAGTCGTTAAATGTAACTTTCATGAAAACTTCCGCCCCCCCCCCCCCCCCCCGCATAAAACATCACCATTGGAAATATGAGTTAGTCGAAGAAGAAGCTATTGAGGTTAGTAAAACAAAACCCATAGGCAATGATCTTAAAGACATTTCATTAGAAAATAATCAAATTGTAAATATTAAAGAATCTAAAACTCATCCCCTAGAAAACGTTAATGGTAATCTAAATCAAAGAACTCTTAGGTTGCAAGCTCCAAGACAAAAGCAATTTATTTTACTTATTTCAACAATATAACCAAAAAATATAAATAGGCATAAAAGAAGAAAAATTGGGTAATGGCCATGCAAGAGGAACTAAACTATTTTAAAACAAATGAAGTGGGAACTAGTTCCCCAAATCCATGATTATGACCATGTTATAGGAACAAAATATGGGTATATTATAGAAATAAACTCGATGCTAAAGGCTCGTAACAAGAAACAAAGCTAGGTTAATCGCCCAGGTTATAATCAACAAAAAGGAAATGATCATGACGACACCTAATGCAACCCCTTAGCATAGACAAGATTCCATAAGAATACTTTTAAGCTTATGACATGCGCACTAACTATTAAGTTATAACAAATGGATGAAGAGTGCATTCCTTAACAAATAAGTTTTTATCAATGAGGAGGTTTTACGTGCTACGCAACCCTCCTGGATTCAATTGAACTTCGCAAACCTAATTATGTCTATTATAACTTAAGAACTCTCTTATGTCTAAAACAAGCCTCAAAAGCTTGGTACGGCGATTAAAAGCCTTTCTTATTAAACAATGATTACTCAATGGGAATGGTAGATAACACACTCTTCACTAAAAAGAAAGACTCCAACCTCATCATTGTCCAAATATATGTTGATGACATTAATTACTGATCAACTTGTTAAAAATAGAGTGGATGACTTTGCGAAGATCATAGCATGATGAAGATTGAAATGAGTATGATGAGGAACAAATACCATCTTAGGATTACAAATAAAACAATTATAAATGATCGAATCTTTTTTAATTAATCAAAAAATATTAAAAGGAATTACATAAGTAAATTTGGACTAGAAGACTCGAATCCAAATGAAAACCCCTAAGTCCTACGGAAACCAAACTCACGAGAGACGAATAAGGTGATCCGAAATAATACCAAATATAAAGGCATGTTAGGTAGTTTATTATACTTAATGGCAAGTAGACCCGATATCATGTTTAGTGTTTTCCTTTGTGCACACTTTCAATGGGATCCCAAAACCTCTCACTTAGAAGCGGTTAAACGTATCTTCCGATACATTAAAGGCATTATGGCATTTTAGATTATGGTAATCCTAAGGGGATCCCGACATAGAAACAATAGAGTTGCGGACTCGGATCCATGCCAGGAGAAATTACGTAGATCCAATAGCACTAAGTGTTTTGCACGATTATGGGGTATGTTATGCCTAACATCTTGGTTTTTGAAAAAGCAAACCGCTCTTGCCATCTCTACAAACCGAAAGCGGAATATGTAAGCCGCCGGAAGGCAAGTCCAACAGCCCTAACGGATGAAACAAGCTCTCGTAGACTATGACGTTAGGTTATACGACATTCCAATAAGTTGTGATAACAAAGGGGCTATAGACTTAAGTAAGAACTCGTTCCAGCACTCACGAACAAAACACATTGAGAATTCACCAGCACATTCTTCCGCGATAATATTCAAAATGGGAAATCTCTCTCTATAAAAAGGTCACATCGAAATACAACTAGCCGATATTCAATACTAAACCACTTAAACTTGAACCATTTAACTACTTACTTCTAAGTACGTAGGAATGATGAACACAAATTGATTAAGTCTTTTCGGCATAATAAAGAAATGAAAAACATCAAAAACTATTTTGTCAAAAATCTAAGAAATTGTTTCTCAAACAGGTGGCGGCCCCTTAATTTTAAGGGGACCGACCACACTTTAAAGGGACCACCCACCTGACTGACTAATTTTTTTTCGAGTTTTTTGTATCTCGTCTCAAGTCCCTACTAGGGTTTTAATATTACATAAAAACCACAAGATTGAGAAAAGGTCTATAAGCAAACTTTTACAAATTTCTTGTATCTAAATGCAGACTCATTTATCATATAGTAACAATATTCCCAAACTATTATTTTTACAAGTCTTTCTTACAACTAGGAGCCAAAAATTCAATTTATTTATATATTGTTGAGATATGCAAAAAACAATATTCCACATAAGCATAATGTTCACTTAGCTTTTGGTTGTCAAAAGTATATAAATCTACTATAAATTTTTTTTCGACCAATCTTGGTTGAGCAAAATTAAATCATGGAGCATTTTGGATTATTCTAGTTTTACATGTCGAAATAATCGCTACACCACATTTGTCGCACTTAGCACACACTAGTAATTTGCACAAAAAAGTTTGGTTCGTTTCTATAACTATCCCTCTTGTCAAGAAAAATTCTTTGTGCATTATATATAGTTACTATTATATATGCTCATCACATCTTTTGGTTTTCCAATTACAGATATGATTATACGGCCAAAATTATGTAAATAGTTTATCCTATAATCTTGTCATATATATGTAGAATGTTGAATGCTTATTGCTATGTGCTAAAAATCTTAAATTGTCATAAAAAATAAACTTGGCTGCAAATTTAACCACCAAACAGAAATCGTCACATAAAGTTTTGAGAAAAATTAATTTTTGAAAAATCTGGGAAATAGCAGCAGGCGGCCCCCTTAATTCATAAAGGGCGGTCCCCTTATCTTTAAGAGGACCGACCCCTAATTAATGGGATCGGACTAGCAGATCACGGGTAAAACAGTTGTTTCATCCCCTTTTGACCAAATACCCTATAGACTTAGCTATTGTTTCCCTAAATTCACAAACATTTCTTGGATTTGATCCCTTAAATGTTCATTCTTCCTAATTTAAAACCTATCCCGCCTCCACTATAAATACATCCTCAACCTTGGTGATGATCTTCAAAAGTATCTATAGAGACACACTGCAGACCTTATTCAGAAATACTATATGAAGCCAACTCCCAAGCCAAGCAAGATTTAGCAACCAACAATTGATCTTGTACCAGAATCTAAGAAGAGTGCTTCAGATATTCGCAAGATTAAGAAGGAACAAGCTGAGAAGCAAAAGATGCCAAAGTATACAATTAAGTCTACTGACAAGGAGACACTCAAAGAGTATGATCTAAAAAGCGCTCACCATGAATGAAAACAAGTCTTTCAACAGAAATCCTGCCAATCATGCATTATACCATGCTCTCATAGAAGCTTTAATAGAGGATGAAAATGCTATGGATAAGGGAGTCACCGATACGGTCAAGAACCATAAAAGACAACATGATGATGATGATGAAGACCCTTCAGCTGGACCAAACCAGGGTAAGAAGACAAAGAGGAGAAGAACCAAAGAGTTAGAGTCTTCCATGAAACCATCCACCACCAAGGAAACCTCCAAAGGTAAAGCTCCATCCAAAAGTTCTAAAACCGGTAATTCTGCAACTACAAAGAAACCGATTAAAGAACCAATAGCTGAGGTGGTAATGGATGACCAGGAGACTACTGCAAATGAAGATGTGGTTAATGATGCTGATCATCCTCAAGATTATGTAGCACCAAAGACCAACAAACCTTCTAGAGACACTTGGTTCAAACAACCTCTAAGGCATCCTACTCTTGATCCAGAATAGAACAAGCTTCAAGTTGTAACTGATCAACCTGAACAGCCTTGGTTCAACTACATGGTATACGCTGCAAAGGATCCTCTCACATTCAACAAACTGATGGCCAATCCTATTGACTTCTCCAAGTATGCTATGAATCGACTCAAGATAGACCATCTTACTCAAGAAATCTTAGTAGGACCCATTTACAACCTGCTAAAAGGAACATGCACTAGTAGCATCGAACTTGAGTACAACATGGAGGAGTGCTTCAAAGCATTGACAGACAAACTTGATTGGAACAATCCAGAAGGAGATCGTTTCCCCTTTGAATTGACCAAGTCTCTTCCCTTGAAAGGTCGTCCAGACCATCTAATCGTTTCCGCTGAATACTTCTTCAACAATGATACGGAATTTTTAAAATCATCCGATCCTAAGAAGAACTACACAGCGTCTATCACGAAGACAAAAACATCTCAGTATGAGATAGTAGGAATTAAAGACATGGTCCCTACACTTTGGAGTCCTATTAAATATGGGTATGACAAAGATGCTGAAAAAGAGATCAAGTACTGGGGTGAAAGGCGTAAGTTGTGGTATAGATCTCAGATAAACAAGATTTCCAAGCATAATGTCTACTCTACTAAGAAGATTCTCGGTGTGAAAAGTGTTAGTGTCAAGAAACTACATGGTTATGGTCACTTGGAAAAGATTATAGTGAAAAGAGCTGACCGACGGCTACACAAGTTTAAAGAAGGTGACTTCGTTGATCTACACTTGAACGATATTGAAGACATGATTCTTCTTGTTGTTCAACACAAGTTTTTCCATCTCGACGGCAATGACAATGTTGACTTTATTGTGGCTCTTTGTATGTTCACAAGAAGTCTCATCATCAAAAGACGTGTCGAGGATTTACAACTTGGTGTAGAGAGTTACCAAAAGAAGCTTAATATCACCACACCTCAGAAGACCTTTCCTGAAATTGAATTCAAAGAACTCTTCACTCCATCATACAAACCACTAGTGGTAATCTATGAAGACTTGAACAAACAGAAAAGAGTGATGCGGGCTGATAAGCTGTACAAGTTCTCGGACAGGACACTCAAGACTGTTCGCGATGAGCTTCATCACAGAATACTTAATTTTCGTCTGGGATACAACAAAGAGATGTCTAGGAGAAAGTAGACGGCTACTGATAAAAGGAGGTCGGAGCTTATGGTCGAGTTGATTGAATGCAGATGCATGAAAGGCGATTCATCCAAAATCTGGAGCGGTTGGTTGGTGCTCGAGAACTCGAGATGGACTACAAACTGATGACTCGTACTGTATAATCGTCAGGTCTAATCTGAAATCTTATCTTGTGAATTATGTGAATATGTAGTATAGACTTATAATAATAGGCAAGTATAAATAGTGTTTGAGTACGAATTTTCTAGAATTTTTTATAAAATTCAAAAAATTTCAAATTAACGTACTCAACAGTATATCTTTAATACCCTCTTAAATTGAGAGGGAGCATTAAAATGTTCTTAATGACGCTTGTTAATAATCGAAACATTTCTCTCCCTAAACAGTGTTTTTAAACATATTTGAATCAATTGATATCCAAAGTATCAAGAGATTTGACATTTTTGATAAGGAGAGAAAATGTGATTAAAATATATGGCTAAAGATGTGATCTTAAGGACTCAAGTGCGAGCTTCACCTCATGTGCTAAACGTTTTAGAATATCGACGTACGTGTTGAGGGGGGGCATTTTTGAAAAATAAAAACAATCAAGGTATAAATGTTTTGACTTATGTCACAAGTACCTTGATTGAGTTTTTCAAATGGTTTTAAGGCTATGAGAACAATACCAAAAGACCGACCATGTAATTAATTGGAGTTATAAGGTAGTTAAGATTAGGTATTCATTCCCATGATCCAGCCAGAACTAGAGGGATCTACCCAGGGACATTCCATTAGATAGAATAGAAGTCCTTAGGTATGATACAAACGGAGTAAAAGTGAGAAAGGGAAAAATGCAGACTAAGACAGAGCTGACACTGGAACAAACCCAACAAGGTGTTAGTGATGAAGTCTTGGTAAGCATTGAAGGGGTTGAAGAATGAAAAAGAAATGTAAAGATAAAGAGTAAAAAAGAAAGAAGCCCTCCTTACACTTTAGGCAAAAACCGGGTCAATACATATGCTATCAAAAACACTAAGTTGTTGTCTGGTATGGAAGATAGTCATCATGGACCCAGTGATGCAATGCACAACCCTCCCCAGCCACTCAAGGTCAGAAAGACTCTTGTTTCAAAACTCACAGAGATTACACGCATTTCTATTGACTTTCTCACTCCGACATAATTGATATTAAAAAGGTAGCAATCAGCTCCAGCCTCCGATTACTAAAACCAAAGTGCACTATCGAGTCTAGAGCCATAAAAGAGATCATCCATAAATTTGATTAGGACACTAATCCATATATACTTGGTCTTCATACACTGTGAAATCGAGTAAAATAATAAGAGTCCTACAGATTATCCTTGTGATATTGCCAGAACATCCGAGTGATACTTAAGTATTCACAATGATGATGGAAATCCTTCCAGAGCCAACATCAAACTAGCTCTGTGGTAGGTGACTTGTGAGATCCTACACGGATCAAACTTGTGACACTGGATATCGATTCGGTCTAGCTTATGAATTGACGAATGAATTTTGAAAAAGATAAAACTGTTGGTGTGTTATAAAAATCGTTTGCATCTTAACACACCAACTGATTTTCCAAAATTAGCTTTCAATCTTATGTCTATGGGAAGCCTCGCAAGGGTATCTGGACATAGGAAAGCTGACCATGAATTGATGACTCAATCGGGAAGATAGTAACTTACCAATTCACTCTTACCGTGTTGTTTGCTTTGAGACTCTCCGGTAATGAGAACGACTAGTGCAGCTGCGAAACCCTGTCAAGGAGATTCTCTTGAATTCTACCTGATCACATGCAGTATTTATACTGATTAATGGGGAACCGTGGTTATTGCAACCGTATTTGACGAAATGACAAAGATACTTTCGTTCATATATGTTGATAATCACTAACTCATTCATGCAGGATTCCTGACTGCAGCAACAGTCAACCGATGACAAGTCGAAGTCAATGCCACATGCTCATACCCGAACGACATATGTAAAGACAACATGAAAGCTCAAGTATATGTTTCAAAAGACTTCCGCTACTCTGATACTGTACGTCTTCCTTGAAATGACAAAGTATTAAAGTTAAAGATTTTCAAGAAAGATGACCTTTTCAAGCTTTCAAGACAAAGAAAGGTATGAACATGTCGGTCCAAAAGTCACAAGTTCACAAGAAGGCAAAGGTTGAAGATGACAAAAAGAGATTATGCTTGGTTAATGACCTCAAGAAGCTTATGATCAAATACAAGTTAAGCTAAAGAGAACAAGCTCAAGCCTAAAAGTCTAAAGATACCTACTTCACATTCATAAGATAAAGATCAATGCAATCAAGACTACGAGCAAAGACTGAAGACATTCATAGAATGCTAAGCTTAAGTTTTTGTAAATTGGAGTGACCTCCCTTAGGGGAGATTGTTAGGAATACGAAAAAGTCTTGGTCACTTCCAATACATTGTTAAGTAGCTCGTAGTATAATATTTGGAAACTAGCTAAGCTAACCGGGTCAACATAAGAATACCCCTTATGTTGACCGGCCAATGTAAGGGTATAAATACCCATTCCATGCTTTAGAGAGGGTGGTTGGTTCATTTTATACATACACATTTCTTTCTCTCACTAAGTGTTCTAACCTACTCTTTCTCTCTCTAGAATTTCCTCTCATTTATTCATCCATGATTGTATGTTTGATATCCTACAATTGGTATCAGTCGCCATGGGGTGATATCGTGAGTTTGTGTGCGTTTGTAGAAATGAAATTCATTAGTCCTAAACCAATAGCTTATCTAATCGTAATTCATAAACCCATCCTTGTATTATAATTCTTAAGAGTCAAAACACATTTTAGAATAAAAATGTATAAGTTACATTAAAATCTTCAAACATAGTTACATCTTAGTTAACATATCTTTCTCACCAAATCTGAACATGATCTCATAAGATCACACATGATCTCTTAAGATCTTGTAAATCAAAAGTTGGATTTAATTATTGTAGGCCGGTTCTGTTCGTTAACAAGCCGGTTCTGTTGCTCAAACAGAACCGGTGAACAGTAAAACTAGAGTCTATAAATACCAGCCCATTTTTACTTATTAAACAACAAATTTTGATTTCCTTGTTCAGTTACCAACTGATCTATAATCATGCTTTCTTTTGTTTTAGTGTTTTGGTAGATTTCTTAATAGGAGAAGTTCTATTGGGTTTGCTCACGAGATTAACTCTCCAAGCTCATGTTATGGAAGAGTCTCTCAAGTCACAAAGATCTACCTACTGATCTTAAAGCATCATTCATCATATTCAATCAAAATGTATATCATATAGTGATAGGATTATTTAGGAAAAATGTTGTGTAAAATAGTTATGGATCATGGTGTAATACTTGGCACCTAATAGAGGGAAAGTAGTACAAAGGTATCATGTTCCTACTTGTTGGAACATAAGATATACCTTGATATTATGTAAAGGGAAAATAGGTATTGATGTGATTCAACCGTGTGAAGAATCTGGTATTTAGCTTGGTACCGTTAAAAGGTGTAAGCGACATTACGAGGCTTCTCCGCTGGTTAAAAGGAGCATTGGTGTCTAGTGGATTCGAACTCTCGAGTAGGTTACTCGAGGAGTAGAGTAGGGCAAGATAGGAGACCTTGTAGCCGAACCACTATAAATATCATTGTCTCATATCCTTTATTATTATTTGTCTTACTAACTTAATGATTTACATCCTTCCAACAATTGATCTAAAAATAATCAACATGATGTTTCTAATTAAAAATTTAATTAGGGGATTCCACAATTGGTATCAAGAGCAGGTTATCAAAGTTCTTTAGATTATACTGTACTTTAAAAACTTTAAAAACCGATCAAATAATTTTTGAAAACTACGATCATTCTTTTAGATCTATTATATTAATTGTTTTCCAACAATATCTTGATGAAGGATGATCAAGGAATAAAACTGCCACTCTAGGGACAAATCCCTTTCTGGCCCAACAAACCGGTTCCACCGGTTCGGTTCACCAATAGAACCAGCGAAGCTCAGGTAATGGAACCGCGGGTCGGACCAAAACGTTTACTTGAACTTAAATTTTTAAATGGGCTGAACTTTTAAATATTTATGTGGATTTATAGTAAAATTCTTTTGAACGGTTTAATTGGGCTTAATATGATCAATTCATATAAACTTTCTCTTTTATTAAATCCTTTTCAAAATAAAATTTTCAAGAATAAAAACTATTTGGTCATGACCACGTGTTGCGTCTTCCTAATGCCAAAAGGTACACAAATATCTTAACCTGTATTCTCTTAGGTAATTATAGTGCGTATATTCTACATATGAAATATTTGGATAAATGTTATATGCTATGTGTCTCATTAGTTATATTGTATTATTTATAAAGACTAGCACACTTCTGCGACTTTTTCCTCAAATCAAATCCACACCTCGTCCGAGACATGATGTCTAAACTTTAAATCTTGTGTATCAAGCCTAAACCATTTGAAATTCAAAACCTTCTTCACCCTTTCCCATAAACCAACGACACATCCTTCCCATTATACAAATTCTTTCTCCTCCTTCATCTATCATTCATTTCAAAAAAAACAAACCTCCCTAATTTCCCTCTCACTCAAAATCACCGATCACCTCATGAAAGCACTCTTGGAGATCCTAAGCCCCGTCTTAATCGTCATCATCATCTCGCTCCTAATGCTCATTTATCCTATGATCAAGTTCTCGCATGGAGACATGTTCTTTATCTTAGCTTTCTATATTACTATTGTATTTCCCATTCTCTGTATTGCATTGTATATTGAGACAAAATATATTTAATTTCCTTTGCGTTGGCTATTTAATTCTATGTTTCGTCTATTTATTTTTCTTCGTTACTTTCTCTCGGCTAAAATATAAAGGCTAGAACAAACATAAATAAAAGAAGTCACATTTAAAAAAAAATGTGTTTTGTTTTTAAGAAAAAAATTATAAACTTTTATCAAAAAAAATTATTATAGAATTATTTTATGTTTAAACCCCTGGCCGGTTCCCTTCGAAAAACACTAGCCGGTTCCATTGTAGAACAGAACCGGCGGAACCGGGGAACTGACAAAACAAAACGTCTCTTCCTCCTTTTATCATTTCACTGTTTCAAACAAAACTCATCCCTAGAAACACCATTGACGATCAACAATAACCACAACCATCCTCTCGGATTTTTCATCTTTCAAATCAACTGAATCCCGTCTTTGTAAGTTTCAATTGTGTTTATTCCATTTAGTTTATCTTAATCCTTTTAATCTAATTCTTAGGGTTCCCATTTTCTTAACTCAAAGCCATCAACGAATCTAACATCATTATGCATCCTCAAGAACATTAGTTAGGAATTGCATCTTACTTTTTTTTGAAAAATTATCCCATGCATAAAAACCCGATGTTTAAATAATAAAAAATTTGTTAATAACCACAAAAAAACTGTTGATCACAAAGTGAAAATTATGAAATTACCTCTAAAAGGACTTTGACACTTTGAGGATGTATTCCTTTGCTTAATCCGAAATTAGGCTTATTTATTATTTTATTTTATTTTGTTATTTCCTTCATTAGGTACACTATGCCAAAATCAATCCATCTAGACCACCAAGACATTGCCCGCTACATTCCTATGTATCATCGAACCGGAGGTTTCACCGGACATGAAAGAGAGGTCTACATGTCACTCGTATTTTGTCTCTTCCATGAAGGACGTGTTATTGAACCCGCCTATCTTAATGATCAACCCAATCTTCTCCCTACTTTCGCGGCTATTGGGTTTGATTGCCTTCTCAATATTAACAAAAAGATTTGTCCCATCTTTTTGCTTCAATTTTACAAAAGTGTTCGTCTAATCCGAAAGCTAAATGAAACTATAGCTATTGCCTTCATCATTAACAACTTTGAGATAACTCTTACTCTTAAGGAGTTCGCCCGCATTCTTAAAATTCCTTATCAAGGAGTTTGTATGTTCACTCTCGATTGGCCTATGTCATCCCTTCAACTTGTTGTTGACCCTCATCCCGACATTTATCCTCCTCCTCACGAGGATCCCTCTTTGATATGTGATGCATTATTCTATGAAAAAACTCAAGCAAAGACCTAAAAAATAAAAGGGGTTGATACCATCCTTGATCCTTTTCAAATGATTGTCTCCGAGTTAAAAACTAAGTTCAAAAAATGGGAAGTCATTCTAAGTGAAAATGTCATTAGTCTTATCGGAAATAAGGACCATCTAAACGTTTGCCTTTGTTACATGCTCTATTGCCTCGCTACTGAAAAACCTTTCAACCTAGCCTACTACATTGCCAATCGAATAGTAAGTATGACTAAAAGCACCGACATGACACTTCCTTACGGAATGCTTCTCACTCGAATCTTTGAACACATTCGTAACAATCATCCGTACACATTCTCACCAATCATCCGTACACATTCTCAAATGAACTCTATCTCGTGGATCATGTGATGATCCCTCTCTCTGAAAAAAAAGTTTACCATTTTAAGGATAAGGGTTAAAGGCCTCGTCTCCCAACTCCAACTCCTCCCGACACCGAGTCATCCAATTCACCTTCCCCTACTCCTCATCAAAATGTGGAGAATGATCCCGTAAACAACTACACTCTTGACCCTATTCCCTACATGAACCAACTTCCTCCCATCGAAGGAGGAGAGTCCCCAGAAGTCAAGCAAACTAAAGGGATTTTCAAGTGCCTATTCAATTATCTATGCAAGAAGAAGTGGGGTGTGTTATTCGGGCTAAGTGTTTATGTTTGTTTCTAAGACAATTTAAATCTTGTAATATCATGAACTGTGTTCTAAGTTAGGAGTTTGTATCCTAGACTATTTGATTATCGTATTATGATCTTTAGTGGTTTACCAATGTGTCTAATCTCTTGTTTTTGTTCTCTTAATTGTTCTAAATGAGCGTTTGGCTTTTCTGGTTTTCTTGGTCCAATGCCATTTCATTTCCCCCATAAGCATCTTAGGATAGTCTAGAAGAAGTATCTTTTAAGGAAAATAAGATTTAGAAAATGCGTTAGAGCCCTAGTAAAATTTTTCTTCTTTTGGAATTTTTGGAACCATGGCTGGCACAGCCGGTTCCATTTGCAGCAAGCCGGTTCCATTGGGACCAAAGGAATTGGGAATGCCGGTTCTACATATTTGGGTTATAGAATTTTGAACTAAACTCATAAATATGTTAGTTGTAGTTGTATTAAGAGTATGCATCAGCTAAACATTTCTTGTTTGACTTAAAATGCTTCCTAATGATTATGTTTAGAGTAATTCTAGTGGTATAAGCATTTAATGTTATTGCATGCCTCTTTATTATAAATTTAGAGATCTTTGTTCATCATCCTCACCCTCTAAAACCTGCAAATCATCTTCCTCATTTCATTCATCTTGATCATCATACTTTATGGCCTCAAGTGCTAACTCCTCAACTTAAAATCCCCCAAAGAAAATGCCCAGAATCGATTTAATTGAAATCTCGTCCAATGAGAGTTTACCCATCCAAAACAACCTCACCAATACTTCTCAACCTCTCAACAACAACAACAACAACAACAACATAACCTTTGCAACCACATTGGACACTAGCTTAGCTCTCACATTTCCACCTTTAACCACCATCCAAACAACCCTTACTCAAAGAACCACTCACCTCACCATTGGCACCTAGAGCCTTAACTTTCTCTACTCTACCAACCTCACCATTAGAACCTCCCCAACCATATCTTCTTTGAAAGACAATACCACTAAGAAGATAGAAATCCATTGCCACAAGTCATCTCCTAAGGCTTATCCCAAACACTCCCTCAACCACCACCAATAGACCATGAACCATCTGTCCCACCTATCAACCTCTCTAGAAGTAGGTTGAGTGCTCAACCCGAGCCATCCATGACTAGAGACCAAATACACCAAGAACTTAACCAACTTCACACTCTTGAATGAAACATCCAATAAGCCAGGACTCCAAAATGCGCAACATGTGTAAGAAATCCTCATCCCTCCTACTTCCATCACCAACTTACAAATGCCACCACCATTTTATCCCACCTCTACCTTAACTCAAATACCACCCTTTAGATCATCACTTCCTCCGTCAAGCATCTTCGTCCCTCTTGATCAATCTCTTTAGATTGAGAACCCTCCTAGACCTCAAGTTCACACATGCCCACATTGTCAAAGAACCAAAACCATTGGTCAAAAAATTTCCAAATAAATGTAGGTTCATGTTGAACCATATTCTCGACCCAGCAGTTGAACCATCTCATAAACCAACTTCTATCAAGAAAAAAATATAATGAATGAAACGAGATCAAGTGCCTTTAAGTTTTAGACATGTTAGGAAATTAGATTACTAAATCATGATTTTAGTTTTAGTTGACTTATGTCAAGTTGTTTTACTTCATGATTTGTATCCAAAATCTTTATTATTAAGTTATGTTTAATCTTGATCTTGTAATTATCGCATGTTGTTTCTATGTTTGATTAGGAGTATTTGGTAAATAATTGGGCATATGTTGAATCTTTGCTCTATTTGCTTGTAAAAATGTCTTAATCTTTATCCTCAACTGATAATTATATTTAAACTTAAGTGCTTCCCGCCAAAGCTTTGTTTGTGCTAACTTTATGTGTGCAGGTCTGCCAGTTCGGTTCGGCTATAAAGTTGGTTCTGTTTTGTGAACAGAACCGCCAGAATCGGCCTCCCAGAATCCATCCTAGTCCTTTTATTTCACTAAATTGTTTTTACATGTTTTCATCTACTTAGGGGGAGCATATTCTATAATCTAACATCATTTCAAACACTTGATGATCCTATTTAAAGGGCGCACCCGTCAAGGGGGAGCTTTGAATAGTATCTCCATGAGTCAATCTTTATTCCGATGATTATCAGACCATCCTTCATATAGCATTCTAATATTTTACATCCTTCACTACTAACACCTTTTCATGTAGGTCTCTATAAAGTGTCTTCATACGGAAGCACTCGTTTGGGTTCTCGTTTCATCACACTCATGCATTTGATTTTTTTTAGGAATCTACAATCTATTACATATAGCATTTTTTTTGCATTACAAGTTAGTTTTTCTTCGACACTCTTTTTGTTTCGACAAAAAGGGGGAGAAGGAAGTAAAAGCTCCAATTTAGGAACTTATAAATTTTATTGTTTACTTCAAATAAGTTTATGTTTTGTCATCAACAAAAAGGGGGAGATTGTTAATACAAATAAACCATGAAAATGTTTATTTATATTTTACGATCTATCTTTGTTTTGTTAATGTCAAAACATAAACTCATCAAAAGTAGAAATGAAATTAGTCCTAAACCAATAGCTTATCTAACTCATCTATTCATCAAACCATCCTTTATATTATAACTCTTAAGAGTCAAAACACATTTTAGAATAAAAATGTACAAGTTACATTAAAATCTACAAACATAACTTTCTCACTAAATCTGAACATGATCTCATATCTTTCTCACCAAATCTGAACATGATCTCATAAGATCACACATGATCTCTTAAGATCTTGTAAATCAAAATTCGGATTTAATTACTGTAGGCTGGTTCTGTTCGTTAACAAGCTGGTTCTGTTACTCAAACAGAACTGGCAGAACTGGCGAACAGTAAAACTAGAGTCTATAAATACCATCCCATTTTCACTTATTGAACAACAAATTTTGATAGTTTTTTTCTTCTTTGTTCAGTTACCAACTGACCTATAATCTGATCTATAATCATGCTTTTTTTGTTTTAGTGTTTTGATAGATTTCTTAATAGGAGAAGTTCTATTGGGTTTGCTCACGAGATCAACTCTCCAAGCTCATGTTATGGAAGAGTCTTTCAAGTCACAAAGATCTACCTGCTGATCTTAAAGCATCATTTATCATATTCAATGAAAATGTATATCATATACTGATAGGATTATTTAGGAAAAATGTTGTGTAAAACAGTTGTGGATCATGGTGTAATACTTGGCACCTAATAGAGGGCAAGTAGTACAAAGGTATCATGTTCCTACTTGTTGGAACATAAGATATACCTTGATATTATGTAAAGGGAAAATAAGTGTTCGTGTGATTCTACCGTGTGAAGAATCCGGTATTTAGCTTAGTGTTGATCCTAATAGAATAGATCTTGCTTAGCTTGTATAAGCCTAAGTTGTATTGAATAAATTCAAAACAACTATAATAGAAAACTTTGATTGTGAATATCAAAGACTATACGAAATCTAGTCAATGATACTAAGAAGAATTTTAATGAAACAGTAATAAATAAGATTAATAACAAACAGTTTACCAAACTTTCAGCCTCAATATAATACGAACACTCTTAATAGTGTTAGGGTTACAAAACCTCAAAGCTATATCGATATCAAAACAAATGATTTCTAGATACTTGCTCTATGTCATAGGACGTCCTTTTATACACCAAGGAGTCCTAACTGGCTTACAATATTTTCCTAAGTTATCATGATCTTCTAAACAAACAACTTATACATATCTTTTACAAAAATATCTCATACTTATCATATAAGCAATCTTTATCTTCAATCAATCTTTATCCATTAGCAGTTGTAACTCTGTCAGCAGTTGTAACTTTGTACCAGCAGCATTAACTGTACTCTAGCAGTACTAACTTTACTCTAGCAGTACTAACTTTACTCTAGCAGTTCTAAGTTACACTAGCAGTACTAAGT
>BQNB010102863.1:0-21535 GCA_026074375.1 Tanacetum coccineum | reverse complement strand
TAAATTGTGAAATGCAAATTAAATTGTCACTCCTCCTAGTCAATTTTTTGTTAAAACAAAGTCAGAAATCACTGCCTGCGGGCGGCCCCCATATAGGAGGCCCCTTATATATAAGGGACCACCAGGAGATATGGGACCGCCATCAGAGAAAACAAAATATGTACACCTGAAACCAAAATTTTCAAAACACAAAAACAAACACCCCCTTACCAGCGGCCATTGACGAACACAACCCCAAATCTACCAAAAACTCAAAATCGACCATTAAAACTTAAATTGAAGATCAAATCAACATCAATAATCATTCCTAACATCTCTAAGATCATCAATTGTAAGTCATTTCAACCATTTCTTTTATTTTGAGTCTAGGGTTCATGATAAACACCAAAAATTGAAATTGGGTATTTTTTTTATTTTTATTTTAAATTTGTTCAATTAAAACCACTTGGATATAATGTATAACTAAAATGCTTCCCGTAGATATAGGATTTGCATACATTGATAGGGTTTGTCGAAAAATTATTTCTTTTTATCCAAAACCCCAATTTCATTTTACAAAATCACTCACGTTAGGAACACAATAAAATTGTTGTTTTGCATTATTAATACAACCCAAAAACGTTTTCAAACACATGTATAATGATCTCATCAATAAATTTCGAGATGCATAATTCATATGTATTTTTCGACTTGTTTGATTGAGCAAAATCAAACTAAGGAGCGTTTGGATTAACTCTTATGATTTTATATTTAGGTCGAGTTAATCGCAGCTCCATATTTGTTGCATATAGGCACACACTATCTCATCTTTGCTTAACATTTCTTTTAAACCATGTTGATTTATAACTCTTCTTATTAGGGAAACATGCTTAGCAAATATGTCGAGGACTATAAAGAACACGGTCATACATCCCAAGAATTTCACATGAATATAGCCATAACCATCCCTTAAAACAAATATTCAAAAACCTTGAAAAACGACTTATTCATGAGGGTCGGGTGGTTTATGATGATTTCACAAATCTAAATTATGTTTGGTCTTTTTTTGGTCTAATCGACTTTGAGTGTCTCATTGACATCAATGAATAAATTTGTCCTTGTTTTATTCTTGAGTTCTATAGTCAATTTCGTCTCTCCTATAATGATGATGGGGAAATTTTTGTTGAATTCATGTTCCAAGATCAATACTACTCTTTTTCTCTTGAAGAGTTCGCTGAAATTCTAGGGGTACCATGCGAAGGCGCATGTGTGTTCACCGACAAGTGGGCACTCTATGAATTAGCGAATGGTCTTCCCGGAGATGGTCCATACCAAACATTTCTTCCATCTCTGGATGATATCATTACTCTTGTCCGTGTCGACCGTGAAGGTCCTGTCACTCGTGTTCGTCACAAGAAGGAAATTGATGTTATTGAATATCAAGTTCTTACTCGTGAAATTGACCCAACTTTCAAAGACATTGAAACCATTCTTCGAGAAAATGTTTTCGGGCTGGGGGGAAATAGGGATCATGTGCCGGCTTGTCTATGCCTCATGATTTACTGCATTGCCAATTCTCTGAACTTCAATCTAGCCTACTTTATGGCTAAGAGAATGGAATGGGTATCTAGACAATCAAACCTCATTCTTCCTTATGGTATGTTCTTGACCAAAATTCTCACCCATATCCTCAATGAAAATCCTGAATTACAAAATCCTTCCTATGTCTTGTACGATCGTGTCATGGAACCTCTTTCCTCTTCCCAAGAGCGAAAGCCTAGAAGGGACCGTGGCACGAGAAAAGGTCGTACCTCTACTTCTTCAACTCCCGCCTTCGGTGAACCATCTTCATCTCATCCCACAAATGATGATGAAGATGTTGATCACAATGAAGGTACCTCGCATGCAAGTACTCCTTCCCCCGTTAGTTATGTCAACTCCCTTACCAATCAAGTTCCTCAAGTCTTTCAAAATCCACCTAATATTGATCCTCATCTTGAACCATTCTACACCCGCCAAACCGAAATCATCAACCGTCAAGTCCAAATACGAGATGAGCATCGTGGTGGAGTAAGGTCAATCGGAAAAAGTCTTCGAAGGTTGTGGAGGAACTTGAAGAAGTGAGATATGAGGAAATCTCTTTAAGACATTATTATCTATATTATTTACTAATCTATTATGATTATGTGTCTTGACTTATGCTACTTGTTAGTAACTTAGTACTTAGTATGGGCAACCTAGCTTGCCATGGATGATCTTTCAATTTTATCATCCTAAACTAATGTTTGCATGCACCTTGATACATTTTAGTTATGCTTAATATATTATACATGTTTATGAACATGTCAATTTGTATGCTCTTTTGAATTGAACCTAGAATGCATTGTACTACATGTTTGATTGCTATGGCTTAAATGATTTTGGCTTGATTAATAATAGGATTTTTAGAAATATGTTAATCTAAGCATTTTAGAAATTTCTGGAAAAAAAATTTCCCAACAAAACCACAACAACAAACCATCAACAAACAAACGCAAAACCCCAACCCCACCCCTACAACCAAAAACCCCAAAGACCAACCAAACACCCACACCAACCACACCCAAACAACCCACAACAAACAAAGTGGGCCCGACAACACCTGAAAAACCGCACCACATCACCCAACCCATACAAACAATACCTCTCACCTCCGACTACCGAATGATAACAAACGACAACCAAAATTAGAGGGAAGAGATCCCTATCAATCCGGGGACGAGCCACTCGGCCATCCAGCTCCAGGTAAATACACAGAGTCTATGCGGAGACCACCACCCTCTCCCGGAGCGCCAGACTGGGGGGGCTCAAGGGTGAATGACCCGGCCCCTCCTACCCCCCTGGCACACCCCGGCAGCCGGTCCCGCCGCACCCGCGTCATTACGCGTCGCATATGCTGGATCACCTCTCACATCCAATGGAGCATGGCGGCAACCCCTTCCTCCCCCTAACCGCTCCCCAGCTGCCCCCACACGCCACCCCCGACCCTCTGACGTGACGGTGTCTCTATCCATCCTAAAGGACCAAGCACAAAAGAGTCTCATTTCTAAAGCTAAATCAATGTGAGCTACTAACAACACAATAGTAAAACACAAGAGTTTAAATAATGAAGTTACAGACTAGGGAAATACATAAGCTACTCAAGACAAAAGATCAGTAAAGCAAGTGAGGAGAGAGTTAGGGTTACTCACTTATAACTATTTCGCACTCTAATAAACAAACAGGAGTCAACCTCCCATATATAGGCATGACTCATTTGGACTAGTTAGACTTAAGATACACTTAGAGGTCAGTTGTGTGCGCTACGTCCACTTTTCATCACTTATCAATGCTTAACAAGATCTATGGGTTATGTAGATCGAGTAGGCTACGTCACATGTTCGTGTCGTGTATGCATATAGTAGCTTAGTTGCTATCATTTAAGGCTCAACGATTATCGCGTATAAGTGAATCCCTTGAACTCTCTTTATCGATCATCTCACAATAGGACAACTACGACCCTATACGCCATGCCATCTTGCGTGACTTTGCCTAGAGCGAGTGTAAACACTTGAGATGATCACTCTCTTGACAACAAACATGCTCATGAGCATGGCAAGTGGGTGCTGAATTGGTTGGGGATAGTTACTATTTTTCTTCTCACAACATATTAAGTCTAAGTTAGTCACACTTCTTCTTTGTTCTTTGTCATCTTACTAAATACGCGTTATCGTTCTTTAAACGATCCTTCGAACGGAACCAATCTATAGCGAGGGCGTCTATCGAGAAAAACCCCTGAGGATCGGAATCCATATGCTTATATTTTAATGTATATTCTCTAAAACCAGATATATACAATTGATGGAGGATAAGAGAAAGTGCATATGCCGGTGTGGCAGGAATTGACTTTGGTGCTACCATTTGATGGAACTTCGTGGGACCGTGGGATAAAGGTGTTGAACTTAGAGGATATTGATTTGGTCAGCATCTTGCACTGAGGCGGAGCCGGGATTCGTGGTCCAACGAGATAGGATGCGAATGGCACTAATGTATCAAGAAGCGTAGGCAGATTCTTCTCGTTTTTCAATTTAGAGGTATAATCTGGGTAGTGTCACAGCATCAAAGTGACAGCTTCAAATAGGGCTGCCTACAAAAAGGTTGGTACAAAGATATCAAAGAGAGTGTTAGATGTAGAGACTTTGAGAAGGCATGTTATGATTCTCAGCGCACGAGTGGATAACGAGTGCGAGAGATAGCTATTTGATTGGCCTTCAGGCTACAAGTAGAGTTCAGAGTAGTAATGGTGCGGAGGGTGGGTAGGCATTGTTTGAGCTGTGCGATGTGGTCTCGCGGAACCAGCAAGGGGGAAGGAAGACACACCCTTATGTTTTTTCCTTTCTTTTTCTTGAAAGCTTTAATAAGTCATCTTTCTTGAAAATCTTTGTGGGTACAGTCACGAGTGCGGGGGGATAGACTAATCTTCATAACATCAAGAGTAAATTTCATAGCTTAGCAATTTATGGCCTATTAGGTACATTTCTTCACACACATGGGGGAAAGTATATGCTTTTGACATTGCGGTTAGAATTCATTGCAACTGTCTTTTTGGTAGGAACATTCCATGCGTGGGAGGAAGAGTTGGATGCAGTAAGAATTTTTCTAGCGTACGAAGATACTTTGCGAGTGTGCGAGGCGGGCGCGCGAAGCGAGAGTGAGGAGTTCCCTATAATAAGTTCGATTCACTCAAGCTGTTGTACTTTATGATCTGAGACGCGGCAGTAAAATTTTGATAAGGTAAGAGCCTACGAATTCCTTAGTGGACTTAAATTATACCAAGCTTGTGTAATGAAAGCTTTGAAAGCGAGACACGAGGGCGAGAGGATTGCTAGTTTGGGAGGAAGCTTTGAAATCTTCTAAATCTATAATATGCGGCATGAATTAGGGGGAAGCTGATTCAGAAGCTTTTATCTATTTTTAAATAATGCAACGAGTTATGATTTTCAAAACACCCATTAGTGGTCGTTCTCTTGTGCC
Source organism: Tanacetum coccineum (assembly GCA_026074375.1). Lineage (NCBI taxonomy): Eukaryota > Viridiplantae > Streptophyta > Magnoliopsida > Asterales > Asteraceae > Tanacetum > Tanacetum coccineum. The sequence goes on along the minus strand of BQNB010102863.1, from coordinate 16,504 downwards.
TTGTGTTCGAAGTATGATGAAGTCACGCCCTCGGATACATATTCCGTCCAGGCCCCGTCTGAGGGTGTGACATCATGGCACTTTCTAATGAAGAAAGAATTTCTGTCAGCAAAGAAAGTGCCAGCAATGGTGAATGGGTCAAGATCTCTATACAAAAGGTACACACTCTTCTTGAAATGGAAGATAATGATGATAGAAAATCATTTCTAGATTATATGTGTATTGATCTAAACTATGTTGAAGAACAAAGAAACAATCTCATGTCAAAACATAGAAACCTTGTTCAAGAACTAAATACATGCAAAGAGCAGCTTTTGGTATTAAAGCAAGCAATGCTTGATCTTCTTACCATGCATCATGTAAACACTGAGATTCTCAAAGAGAATCAAAACTTAAGAAATGAACTGAAAGAGATAACCTCTATTACAGAAGCATGGCTAAATAGTTCTAATAAAGTTAATCAGTGTATCAGTGAACAAATTCCTACTCAAAAGAGGAAAATCTTAGGAATTGACTAACTCACTAAAGATACCTCCAGCTCTGGGCCAAAAGACCCAGTGTTTGTAAAGTCTTCAGTAGATAACTTAGAGGTATCAACTAGTAGTAATAAACCTAAGTTATCTGAAACTGAAGACTCTACTCTGTCAAATTATGATACTGGTAAGGTACCCTCAAATGAGTCACAAAGAAATATAACTGACCACTCAGTTGTTGTCTCTGACTCTTCAGCAACTGATTATGATTCAGCTAATGAATCTTTAGTCTGTAGCACCCCCTTCCTCCACTGGAGAAGCTAATTGGTGCTGAACCTATTTCTGGACCAAAGACTATCAAATTAATTTTGAAGTCAACATCCTCATTTAAAGCTGAAACTTTAAAAGGTATCACAATAAATGAACCTTCCTCAGCTGCTAGAGGCAACAAAAGTCCTTCAGTTTCTAAAACTAACTCAGCTCCTGTTGGTAAGTTAAAAAAATGTGAAAATAGAAGATGATCCTCTTTAGGCTATTGTAATGAAAGAACTAAATGAACTAAAATTACAAATTAGCAAGAATAAATCATCTTACTTCAGAAACAAAAACTTTTAACAGGTTCCTCTAAATGCACTTCAAAACAAATACAAAACTTAATTCAAAATGAATTGTGATCTTTGTGGACAAAACAATCATCTCTCTAAGAATTGTTATGAAGTCTTGTTTTGTAAAAAGTGCAAGAGAACAAATCACAGAACATGTGATCATGATGATTTTATGTCTTTCATGGATATAAATCAGTATCATACTGGTCAAAGTGAATCTTCCTCAAGATCTAGACCTTCTAGGCCAACAATGCCTTTTCCCTCCTACATACATTGTGGATATAATGATCATCAATCTAATGATTGTGTATACTATCCATATGTGAAATATGTGGAAGTTATGATCATGATGATACTCATGGTCATAACAGGATTATTTCTCTAAGAAGAGGAATCAAACCTAGCAACCCTTAACACATCACAAAGAACTGTGAAACATGTGGTAGCAATGTTCATACCACATCTGATCACAATGACATTGAGTGGTTCAGGAAAAGAGAGGCTCTTCAAGCTAAGAAAGTTGAGTCTTTCAAATCAAGTAAGACTGAATCATCAAGTGCTCTAAGATCAAAGACTCCCACTAAAAGGTGGGTTTCTAAGCAAAACTAACCATCCTGATCATATTTTGTGCAGTGTAACATAAAGGAATCTTGATCACGTTTGAACATATTGTCGTTCAAAGCATATATCAAAGTTTACCTGCACAAATATGGGATGTACCAGGACCTGAAGGAATGTATGTAAAGAACTTTACACACTGGTCTAAAGGTTATGGTTATGGTATAGTTTTCAAAAAAAAAGGGTGGAAAAGTAATTTCCATAGCTTAAACACTAAAATGCTTTTAACAACTAAGAATTCTTCATAAAAGCTTATGAAAAAATCCACTGTTATTAAAGCAGAAATCACACCTGACCAATATGGTCAAAATAATCAAATTGATCACAATGATAAAAAATGATCATCCATTTCAACCTGATAAACTCATTAATGATGATCATATTGAACAAAAAAAGCACACTAATGAAAATAAATTTCATTGATAACCTCACAAAACTGAAGGTGTTCAGATATCTAAACTCTCATCCTCTCCAAATAGAAGATACTTTAGCACATGATACAATTCCAATTCTTTTCAAAAAAAGGAACCTGACATTGTAATCATAAGGCATAAATCATGATAAAATCTTGCTCTAGTTACAAGACTTGAAGCAATCAAGATCTTTCTTGCCTTACCACATACATATACTTCATAGAATGCCATTAATACACTCATCAATGGTAATCTAAAAGATGTATATGTCAAACAACCTTCAGGTTTTGAGATAAAGTGAATTCATCAATCATGTCTGTAAAATTAGATAAAGCCCTTTATGGACTTAAAACAGGTTTCAAAAGCATGGTATGAAACTCTCTCAACCTATCTCATTGAACACATCTTTGTAAGAGGTATGATAAACAACATTGTTTATCTATAAAACTTAAACAAATGTGATTTTGGTACAAATTCATGTTGATAATATCATCCTTGAGTCCACCAGCACAAAATTGTGCAAACAGTTTGAGAAACCGATGACTCAGAGATATGAAATAAGCATGATCGGTGTCCTCACCTACTTCCTTAAATTTCAGATTAAACAACCTAAAAGAGGCATTTTAATCAATAAAGAAAAAGATGTCAATAATCTGCTGAGAATGTATGACAAAATTAATTCATCAGTGAATACTCCAATTATGCCCCATAACATGTTAGGACCTGATCTCAAAGGCAAAGCTGTAAATGAGTCTCAGTATAGAGGTATGATTCGACCACTAATGAACCTAACTGCAAGCAGACCTAACATTCAATTCTCAATTGCTCTATCAAGCAAATATAAGGAATCCCACCTTATTTCTATTGAGAATTTTCAGGTACCTAAATGGTACTCCTAATCTTGGTCTTCAGTATCCAAAATGTTCAGACCTAAAAGGATAATGAAACTTCGATTGTGCTGAATTCAACATAGACAGTAAAAGCACTTCAGATGCTTGTCAGTTGCTTGAAGGCAAGCTTGTTTGCTATAGTGCAAATAAACAGCAATCTACAGCTATGTTCTCAACTAAAGCGGAAGATATAGTTGCTGCTGGATGTTATGCCATCATACTATGGATAAAGAGTCAACTTGCTGACTATGATATCATATATGAAAAACTACCCATAACAATCCAATTCTGCACCAAAAAAACAAAGCTTAGTAATATGAGTGGGGTGGATGATTGTGATGTAGAGATTTGGTATGGGTTGGTATGGGATGGAATAGATTGAGATTAGGAGTTTATTATAAAGAGTATGTTTGAATTATTGATTATGAGGTTTATGTTATAGGTATGATGACATTGATCAAAACCTAAGCTTCATACTGACGAAGAAACTAAGGTTCAACGCTTTTATCCAAAACTGAACATATTTTCATATGTTAAGTGTCAGTTCAGTTTTTGCATACAACCTTTAGTTTGCTTAAGTTAAGTAACTGAGCAATCACAAATGTCTCATTCATGGATTTCCATAAGCATGTGTGATTTTGTCGCCTTCGCTGGAGCACAAATATTGGTCAAGTCAAGAACTGAACAAAACTGGTTCATTTTCTTCAGTTTAGTTTATGAAATTTATTTTATCTAATTCTTTAGCTGTCTATCGAGTGAAGTATTTGAGCAATCACTTATGTCTCATTCATGGATTTGCATGAGCAGTTGTGGTTTTGTCGCCTTCGCTAGAAGATTGATGATGATGATGATTACAATAATCAGTTCATCATAACATGACATCAAACCTGAACCTAGTTCAGTCTTCTTTACATCAATCACAAGGTCAGTTTCAAATACAAAAATGGTTTTGAAAATAAATTAATATTATTAAGTGATTTCTTACAAGATAAGTTAACTAATTTAAAAAGTTTATTCAAAGATGAATTTCAAAAGTTCGAATGACCTCACCTTTCTCTCACCTACTTTAACAGTGCACAGACGGCTGTCCACTGTTCTAACTGTCAGAAGCATGTCGAAAGGACTTTCATTAAATACAAAGTTTCACACACATGTTAAAACAAAGATCACTTCAAATGTGTTTTTGATTTCATTTCCAAATGTTGTCTTAGAAAACCATTCACCAGATCTCCAAACATGTATAAAGAATACCTAGCTGAGTTTTGGTACTCAGCTAAAACTCTTGAAAACTCTAAGGTTGTCTTCTCAACCCTACTGGTGGCATCTATGATGAAGTAGGGGTAAACACCTTTAGGAATACCATTGGTGCACATTACCTTCCTCACTCTAGTGAGTATGTTGCACCATCGTCTATTGACATAGTAAGGCCATGGTTTAAAACAATTAGGCATAGGGAAGTTGTTCCTACCAAAAGGACTCTTAAAAAGAGTCTTCTTCCTCATAGGTGGAGGTTACTAATGGCACATATAATCCAATGTTTAGAAGGTAAAACTGGAGGCTTTGATTAGATCACCAACAAAGATGCCATTATACTATATAGTCTAGCAAATGGGATCAACATTGACTATGCCAATATCTTATAAGAAGACATCATCATCAAACTGAACAAGAAACATAGGGAAAAGGTTGTACCATGCACGAGATCTATATCCTTATTGATGATGCACAAGATGAAAGAATGCTATGGAGATGGAGAACTCACACTCTACCCTACTCAAGTCTTCAGTGTCAACAATTGGGCACTAAAGCCCAACCAACCTAAAGAACCTCCCTTCACATACCACATGTTGGCTATCTGCGCTGCTGATAAGCCAGTGGGCTTTAAAGCTCCTAAAACCTCTTCCAAAGCTGAGAGTGTTTTCGAAGGCTCAAAGCCTGGAGCTAAATTTGGACACAAGAAGCTTTCTTATTTAAAACAACCATCTGTGTCCAACATAGAGGCAACCAAAGGTGGGTCTTCTAAAGCACCCACCAGTTCTAAAACTGGCCATTCTAAGAAGAAAAAAGAGTGAGTCCAGCTCGACCATGGACTCAAACCCAAGCCAGCCTCTAGTTTCTACACATATGGATACTTGAATGCATAAAGAGGACCAGCAAGCAACTAGTGACCCAACCTCTTTAGGGGTCACCAATGAAGCAAGAGCCAACCCTCAGCTCAGTAGTAGAATGCCAGCATCTAATTTAAATTAGCCTATTTATTCAGCATCTTTCATTGTTCACTTTGAGTGTGCATTAAGTTATGATGCTTCAGCAGATTCCACAGCTGAAGTTGATCCTAGATTATCTGCTCCTAGTGAGTTTGTACTTTAACAACAAGGTATGAATAAAATAACCAAAAACACTTCACATGATCACTTATTTGAAGGTACTAACCCGTATGTTCTTGCAGACCAAACCAAATCTATTAATGAAGGGTTGGAAATTGTCCTCACTCAACTTAGAACAGGAAAAGGCCCCAGCTCCATTGCTAGACAAATTAAGGAAGAAGATGCCTCTAATACAATTAAGTTAAAAGATCTAGCAAAGCTGGTGTCTGATGTACCTAGCTTCAAAGACCTGGACTTACCTGAAGATGATCCTGTCATTATTGTTGATGATAGTAATGAAGATGAGGAGGATGAAGTTCACACTATTGAAGACACATCAATTCCAAAATCCTCATCTCCCATGTCTTCTCAAATTCAAGAGCTCACCAACCAAGTCCTCATTCTTCAGTCTCAGAAGCACAAACTGGAACTTGAAAAGAATAAAGCTGAAACTGAAGTTGCTCTCCTTAAAGCTTAACCCTCCTTTCCTAATGTGAGACGGCTCAATAAGCTCCTAGTAAAGTCCTTAAAAACTAAATTCTCAAATATTCTATCAGCTCATGACTTCGGCAGCTCACTACCAACTGAGCTGAAGGACCTTCCCTCCAAGCTTGATAAACTAACTAGAGAAGTAAAAGGGTTAAAGATTCAAGTTCATGAATTGAAGATTAAGCTACTAGGAGATTTGAAGGAAATTCCCACCAAGCTGGATGACTTTACAAAAAATGTCACCAGTCTTACCTCTTAAGTCGCTGAACTAAAGACTCTTCTGTAGGAACTTCCAGCAGAATTTCTGTGGCACCCCGTAAGAAATCAGATTTCTCCTTTCGTTAAGTACAAGTTATGTACTGCAAGTTTGAAAATTTTACCGTTAATCTCAACGGTAAGTCATTTTATAATCGTCAAGAATTACTCCTCGTCATGAAGAGTTTAATTAGCACGCGAATATCACCGTTATTACTTTTATGTCTAAAAGGATGTTTTAGAACCCGTAGCGGTAAAAACCATAATTATTTTACATTTGTAAAATGAAGTCATCTATTGTATTGTTTTATGAAACCATCTATACTCAAATGAATACCCGTGATCAAATTTAAAATAAATAATAATAATAATAATAATAATAATGGCTAGACATCATTATGAAGATGCCTTACATGACTACCCCACTTGTTATCTTTTTTTTTTCATTTCAACTTCTCCACATGCCATCTTCACATCTCGCATCCTTTCAAATCTCATCTGCTATTTTCAATACCTGATTCCATATTCAAAAGGTCAAGAATAGTGTGCATTCTCAAATAGTAATAGGGAAGAGTTAATTATGACAAATAGTATCATAAAACATCATCATCATATTCCTAAATAGTATATGCAAATAGTACCATTTCACATGCAAATTAAAATTGAGGAACCGAGCACAATGTTTACTTGTATAAATGAGATGCCATGCACTCTCTTTTCTAGCACAATTCATTCACAAAACAAGTAGGAAGTAAGCATGGTTCGAGTTAGAGTTTCATTGGGCTCGAGGAGTAAAAGGGGCGTCAGGTTTTAATAAGGGTAGAAGCTAGGAAGGTTCGAGCTTGCTTGGCACCATCACCTCTCCTCATTGACAAGCGAACTTGGACCTCGGTGAGTCACCCCCTAGTTTAATCATGTCATTTACCTTTGTAGCCTAACACACGACCAAAACCCAAGCATGTCTAGTCTTGGCTAGCTAGGCGAAAGCCTCGGCTTTGCTTGGCAAGTACACGACATATAACCCATGCGTGGTTCGTATGTTCGTACGCATGCAAAGACTTAGTCGTGCCATGCATAAAATAACAACGCATACGAAACCTAGTAGACAACATATCATGCGTGGAAACAAATAACAAACCAAGACATCTTATAAAAAGTTTAAACATGTACGTTGGCTCACTAGGGACGAATAGACGCTAGGATTATACGTGGTATACATGGGACTTGGACGTGTGACCTCGGTATGATACCTTTGGACGTAACAAAATGACATGGGATGAACCACAGCGAGCCTTTTGCTCGCTGATTTGGAACGTCACAGACTCTAATGAAGACAAGCAAGTAGTGCTCCTAGTTCGCATCCATGGCCTCGAGCACACCATATACACCGCCATAGCGTCCCCAAACCAATTCACCCAAACGAGCCCCACAGGGCTCTGCTGCCACTGCGTATGAAACCATAGTATTAGAAGAAGGCACCACCAAATATGGCCACAAACCTCCCCTGTTCTGGCTCGCCATAAAAACAGAAAGATGGAAAAGGTGTAGTCATGTCTGGGTTTTTGTATTTTTTATAAAGATAATACATATAATAGCATTCTAACCACGCGATGTAAAACACTTTAATAAAAATTTTGGTCGTAAAGGAGTATTAAAACTCGCGTGTTCTCGAGCTTTTGGGTCATCCTAGCTGAACCCAGATGGGTTGGTAAACCCTTTAACGAGCCGATGTTTATTTCGATAGGTAGAAACAACATTTTTTAGTGACAACGAAATCGAACTTTTAAACGAGTAAATGAACCTAACGCGGTCTATATAATTTATTTGACACTAAAAATATTTTAAAAACTTATTCGGGTTTTAAACGTAAAAGTTATAAGATTTAAAGCGTAACATTTGGGATATAAAAGTTAAACATTGGATATAATACTATTTTGGAAAAATTAAGGGATTAAAAGAGATAACCCGAAAACTTAAGGGTTAATTGTGTAATTTACTTAATTTGGAAAATAGAGGGACTAAAATCTGCTACTTTGAAACTTAAGGGTATTAGATGTAAATAAATAATTTTTATAAATTATTTAAACGAGTCAAACGAACCGTGATATATAAAACTGACAATTCTACGAATTAATTGACGACTACGGTATAAATAAATAGATGTGATAAGAAAATATATAAACTTAGTAACTTACAAATAATGATTATATTTTCCTAAGATATGAATCGTATGAACTTGTAAATATAAGTTACGACGCATGATTTTACCAATTTATGTATATATATACTTATAGGTGTAAAGTCGTGTATCATCCCTAGAGCCAACGGTCTAACAAACATTTTGAAAACATAAAACACTGCCACATAAGTGACGATATCACACCGCTAGGTGAATCATGTGAATAATTCAATTCATACATTAAGCCTTTAGAATGTAAACTCAGAATTGTCATACTTACTTAGGTGATTGACCGAGTCACTATTTGACGTGCATTGATCCATTATCAATTCCAGACGATTAACTAACAAGGTGAGTTTTCATAGCCCCTACTTTACTATTTTAAGTCATCTTTTGGGGTGAGAACATTGCTTATTTTAACAGTTGAACACAAGTCTACAAGTATTTGATTTACTTAATTGGGTCAAAGTCCAAATTTCAACCCAACTTGCTATTATTGCCCAATTTAACATGACCGTTAATTATCGTAAGCGCGAATGTTTATGGATAGATATATCGGGATTGACATCCCTGGTTAGTTCTTGGACTGACATTCGTCAAGCAAACACAGATTCATTTGAGTCAGTTACGGGTGTCGCGGGTTGAACATCTGCATGGGAATATCTATGATGATACATGTTAACGCTTCGGTGTCGTGAGCTTAAACAATAGTAAATGTTTTTCATTGTGATATATAGGAATTACTATATTTCATGCTATTGTTATAAATCTTGTGGTTCATCACTATTACCAAACATCAAAACCTATGAACTTACCAACTTTATGTTGACACTCTTTAGCAATGTTTTTCTTAGGTGTTCTATTTTATGAAATGTGTGGAGTCTGTATTGATATATTGGCATGTAGAGGTCTATCTCTCGTATCAAGTCCTCTTCACGCCATGAAGTCACAATCCCAAACCCAGTCTTCCGCTGCAGCAAAATTTGGGGGAGTGACAGATTAGTATCAGAGCCACTTGGTTATAGAGAACTAGGTTACATTAGTAACTCTAGACTATAACTGGCTCTTAAGGACATATCAGAATAGCATACGCACTATCTATTACTATTTACTCCCCAAGTCAACAAACTACTTAGCACGACATCATTAAATAACTAAATTGCCACTTATCTGTCATGGAAAAACATGGCTACACATTATCATTCACCATCTTGGAATAACATACCCTATGGATTGCACATTTGTGTCATCCTAATGCAAGGAAACTACCGTGACTCTCACCAAATAATTAACCCTATAACAAACATCACACTACGAAGAGTCACTTACACAATATTATGGATTTTGTCAGTGAATACATCCTTACTATCTCATTTTATGAGGGTTACTTACATAAACACTTCGGGATACCTTGCTAATCACCCACTTGTTACTTCACTACACAAGGACTCTTTATAGCAACCGTTGTAAAATACCTATACTACGATCTACTATGTCGGTATACCTTTAAAGGTATTTCAAAGTATACAAAAGCCTACCAAAAGGCACGTACCGCTTGAATACACCAATAATTGGCGAATGTCACATCATCGAGAAACATGAATAACAAACTCATAATGAGAAGAAATTAAAAACACGCCCGGTAAAAGTAAGAGACAATAGTCGCAATTAGCAGTCACAAACTACGAAAAGAAATTTAAGACATAAAGGTTTACACCAGCCCCTGAGTCAAGAATAATATGAACGCTACGGATATGCACCTATTGACCATAATCCTACCATACTATCCGGTCAAGGTCCTAACATAAGGATACCACTAATAAATGCGAGTAAATTTCCCAAACAAACAAGAAACATACCAATGCTTAAATCCAACTCTCCTAGACATATCCTCGAGACATAGTATGCATAACCATTCAAAACATGCAATACACCTTATCTCAAAAAAAAAAGATGGCACTCATAAGTTAATCTTTATTTAAATATGGAAAATAAGAAGAAGAAACCCCATTTTGTCGTATGCAGGGTGTATTCGAGAAATGTCTCAATCACTTTCTAGCAACGTGCCTGACAACTCCCCAGAATAGGAAGCCACCACAAGACATTCCATTCCAAGAAGACTTGACCCGCCAACCTCTCAGGCAACCCAATTACCTGAACTAGAGTTAACTTTGACCCCTGCTATAGGGCGTGAACTCTTCCAAGAAATAAATAACCACAGTGTTCCTACACTAATCTCACAAATACCTGGACCCTCTCGAAAGAGAAGTAGATCACCATCATTGCCATTTTACCCAGATGCCACTACATTCTCTAACGGTAAACCAGCATCCAAGACATCAGAACTCAACCCAGAAGATGTGACGGCCAAACTAGAGGACATAGAGGTGGAAATTGACACTCTTCATGCAGACACCGAAGAGAAGGAGCTTCTATTATCCGAATTACAGGATTCTCTCACAGCTGCAGAAAATGAGATCGAGTTATTGCAGATAAGGGTAGCTGATGCCGAGGACAGACGCGCTAAGGATCATGATCAGATTCAGACAATTTTAGCCCATCTAGGCCTATAAGCAAAACAGCCAGACTCGCTATAACATTGTCTCCCATTTTACGAAGAGACACCTAAGCAGAGAAATTGATGAAAACTTGTATTTTACTTTTGTAAAATAATAAATAAAGTATCAATTCTGTCCAAAAAAAATAATAAAAAAATCTTTCTGAGTGCATTTACCCAGTATAGGAGAAACCATACATATGATTTTTTTTATGAAGAACATCTTAATACACCAATGAAACGACGCTATTGAAAATACCACTTAGTGCAAAACAAGTATAACCATTGCCCAACAAATGGAGAACACAATCATGTGCTCAGGAAGCGGAGACAGGGAACCATTTCCGACGAACACTATGAAACTTGAAGGATCATTTCGAAAGACCCACACATCATGTTTCAGATGAGAAACAGTAAACCCCACCAAATTCAATTCTTTCTCTTACTACTCGACATTTTGTCAGTCCGAATTTCTTTTCAATCAATAAACACCTTTTCTACGAAAATGGAAATACAAAATGCTTCTAAAATTTATCAAGTAATAACATTGGATCATACCAAGACGCGGAATGAGATACCTACCAATGTAAGATATACATGGTTATAACGGGAATGATAGAACAATAAAATATCAAACACGAAATCTTATTCAAATAAATCCATAATACTTCTGTTCATAATACAGTAAGATACAAAGCATAGGGAATATGACAAAGATGTAAAACGCCAAAATAATAGTTACATCGCCGCGTGAGAAGAAACACATCAGGTAGACAAGCAAAATGAGCAATATGACGATTATGATTATGATGGGAGTAAAGATCTTAATTGGAAATCCCATGATGTTTGGTATCCGGTAACTTCGAGGAAGGAGGTAAAAGATTGGGTGTTGTAAAGTTTGTAATAATTTGAAATGGGGAGTGGGTAAGGTTTAAAATTTGAAATTTCACGTCCCTTTTCGAGAAGAAGGAAAAAAAATCAGAGTAGGACTAGCAAAAAACATTGAGGCAATGCAATTGATGAGATTTTGATTATGATGGGAAGTGGTAAATGATTCAGTGAAGGATCTTTAATTGGACAATCCCATGATGTTTGGTATCCGGTAATTCGAGGGAAGGGCGGTAAAGATGGGTGTTGTAAAGTTTGTAATAATTTGAAATGGGGAGTGGGTAAGGTTTAAAATTTGAAATTTGAAAATATAGGGAATGGGCGGCTAAGTGTGTGGGAGTTTGTGAGGAATATTGATTTAAAATATTCATGATGGACATAGTCATGACTAGCAAGAGCAATTACGATCAAACCCTAAACTTACAACAAAAGTAATTATTCGGAATAACTTATACGCTGAGATTATAATTCCATGAACACATAGATAATACCCGTCAACACATGAGACGATATGAACGTAGTAAGATAAACACACAAAGTGGACAAAAACTTTTAGAAGACCATGTGTATGGTAGAAAGTGGTGCAGAAATAATAAACCACAAATTGATGTATAACGTAACATCATTCACCTAATGCTTGGAAGACGCGACGATTTATATACACTATGGGTCTCAGTATCAATTATACTTACAATCACAAACAGATAACTAAAAGAAAAGGGTGGATGTCAATGTAACCTAAGGTATACTATTAGCTGATCAACTATGTATAAGTTGGGTCGACGAGGATATGCTCAATAGTAGTCGATATGTATATGTGGGATTACAAATTGGAAAGTATGCTCATTTATTCATTCAACACATTCAAGATAATACCCAAAACAACTATGAAAATCTACGATACATTAAAGGTACATCATGAGAAATTAACCCTACATAAACGAACCAACGTTAAAGATGAAATGTTCGATGATTTTCCTGGGGGATTCAGAATCAGATTAATTAAAATGCCCAAGAACAAAACGGTAATACAACCCGCTCGCCTACCGACGAAAGCTACTTTTTCCAGAAAACTTCCACACCAATCGCCACAATGACGAGTGGCACAATAAGCCCTAGTATTAGAATGATGTACTGGTGATCCTCTTCATGGGGAACACTCGCCAAATAACAACCAACCACCATAACGAACATAACCGCGATCAGGGGAACGAGATACGACATTTTAATCAAAGGACGAATGAAAAATTTAAGCAAGAAAACTTATCTTATGTTTTGACAAAGGTGAGAATTAACGAATTATATATAGAGTGGAGGTAACGGTTCACCACATTTCTAGCCGTTGGAGCCCCACTTGCCACTTTCGTTTTTTAACCCATGCCGCGAATACGACAACTTGAATTCAGAACAAAAGACTCCGATTTGGAAAGACTGCGATACCCCATAAAAATTTAAATCTTATTTCAAACCCTTGAGGTAAAATCAATCTAGCACAATTCAAAAGCGCATCCTAACGACCCTTGTTTTCGTTAATTAATCTGTGCACCAAGGCTTCGACTTCGGAGTCGGTATAAGGAAGCGAACAGGCCATTTGGAATATTTTAGTGGGATTTAAGTTTGAAGATTTGAGAGAAATAAGGTAGTAATTATAAGGCAAACAGGAAAAGGGGGGAATAATTTAAGATTCTGTCTAACGGATATATTCCTGACATTTTATCGTATTGGCTCGTCCCGATGATGAGACATTCATTTAGGGAAACGTGAAGACCAGTTCAAGAGCAAATACCCTCCCTTATTCGCAAATACACGATCTCCTACAACATCTTGATTTCGGGACGAAATCTTCTAACCTGGGGAGGCTGTGGCACCCCGTAAGAAATCAGATTTCTCCTTTCGTTAAGTACAAGTTATGTACTGCAAGTTTGCAAATTTTACCGTTAATCTCAACGATAAGTCATTTTATAATCGTCAAGCATTACTCCTCGTCATGAAGAGTTTAATTAGCACGCGAATATCACCGTTATTACTTTTACGTCTAAAAGGATGTTTTAGAACCCGTAGCGGTAAAAACCATAATTATTTTACATTTGTAAAACGAAGTCATCTATTGTATTGTTTTATGAAACCATCTATACTCAAATGAATACCCGTGATCAAATTCAAAAAAATAATAATAATAATAATGGCTAGACATCATTATGAAGATGCCTTACATGACTACCCCACTTGTTATCTTTTTTTTTCATTTCAACATCTTCACATGCCATCTTCACATCTCGTATCCTTTCAAATCTCATCTGCTATTTTCAATACCTGATTCCATATTCAGAAGGTCAAGAATAGTGTGCATTCTCAAATAGTAATAGGGAAGAGTTAATTATGACAAATAGTATCATGAAACATCATCATCATATTCCTAAATAGTATATGCAAATAGTACCCTTTCACATGCAAATTAAAAATTCAGGAACCGAGCACAATGTTTACTTGTATAAATGAGATGCCATGCACTCTCTTTTCTAGCACAATTCATTCACAAAACAAATAGGAAGTAAGCACGGTTCGAGTTAGAGTTTCGTTGGGCTCAAGGAGTAAAAGGGGCGTCGGGTTTTAATAAGGGTAGAAGCTAGGAAGGTTCGAGCTTGCTTGGCACCATCACCTCTCCTCATCGACTAGCGAACTTGGACCTCGGTGAGTCACCTCCTAGTTTAATCATGTCATTTACCTTTGTAGCCTAACACACGACCAAAACCCAAGCATGTCTAGTCTTGGCTAGCTAGGCGAAAGCCTCGACTTTGCTTGGCTCGTACGCGACATATAACCCATGCGTGGTTCGTATGTACGTACGCATGCAAAGACTTAGTCGTGCCATGCATAAAATAACAACGCATACGAAACCTAGTAGACAACATATCATGCGTGGAAACAAATAACAAACCAAGACATCTTATAAAAAGTTTAAACATGTACGTTGGCTCACTAGGAACGAATATACGCTAGGATTATACGTGGTATACGTGGGACTTGGACGTGTGACCTCGGTATGATACCTTTGGACGTAACAAAATGACAGGGGGCGAACCACAGCGAGCCTTTTGCTCGCTGATTTGGAACGTCGCGGACTCTGATGAAGACAAGCAAGTAGTGCTCGTTGGTTCGCATCCAGGCCTCGTGAACACTTGACGCCATGAGGCGTACCATACATGTACCCAAACGTGACACATTGGGGCTGCTGCCACTGTTGAAACCATGGGTTTCGCAGCAGGCTGCTGTCACTGTCGCAGCCATTTGGGCTGTGAAAAACACAACCATACCCTTAGTTACGACCTTTATCTATCTCGCGACTAATTTTATAAAGTAGAGCCATGCGAATAAACAAGAAAACCTAGTTGTAAATATTAAAGGGTACGTTGGGTGGGAGAAGGAACCACAACAGTGGCCACCAACTCCACTGTTGGGGGCTCGACAGAAAAACAGAAAGATGGAAGAAGGTGTAGGCCATGTGGGTTTTTGTATTTTATAGAGATAATACATATAATGCTTTCTAAGACATGCATGCAATTCACTTTATAAAAATTTTGGACGTACAGGAGTATTAAAATTCGCGTGTTCTCGAGCTTTTGGGTCGTCCCAGCCTAACCCAGATGGGTTGGTAAACTCTTTAACGAGCCGATGTTTATTTTGATAAGTAGAAAATTTAAATAACAATTTTTCGATGACTTAGAATTGGTAACAACGAAACCGAGTTTTAAACGAGTAAATAAACTTATCACGGTCTATAAAATTTATTTGGCACTAAAATGTTTTAAAACTTATTCGGGTTTTAAACGTAAAAGTCATAAGACTTAAAATTTGAAATATAAAGTTAAATATTGAATATATTACTATTTTGGAAAAATTAAGGGATTAAGGGGGATAATACGAGAACTTAAGGGTTAATTGTGTAATTTACTTAATTTAGGAAATAGAGGGACTAAAATCTGCTACCTTGAAACTTAAGGGTATTAGATGTAAATAAATAATTTTTAAATTATTCAAACGAGTCGAACGAACCGTGATGTATAAAACTGATAATTCTACGAATTAATCGACGACTACGGTATGAATAAATAGACGTGATAAGGAAATATATAAACTTAGTAACTTACAAATAATGATTATATTTTCCTAAGATATGAATCGTATGAACTTGTAAATATAAGTTACGACGCATGATTTTACCAATTTATGTATATATATACTTATAGGTGTAAAGTCGTGTATCATCCCTAGAGCCAACGGTCTAACAAACATTTTGAAAACATAAAACACTGCCACATAAGTGACGATATCACACCGTTAGGTGAATCATGTGAATAATTCAATTTATACATTAAGCCTTTAGAATGTAAACTCAGAATTGTCATAATTACTTAGGTGATTGACCGAGTCACTATTTGACGTGCATTGATCCATTATCAATTCCAGACGATTACTTGACAAGGTGAGTTTTCATAGCCCCTACTTTACTGTTTTAAATCATCTTTTGGGGTGAGAACATTGCTTATTTTTAACAGTTGAACACAAGTACATTTACTGATTTACTACTGGGTCTAAGTCCCTATTCAACCCAATTTGCTATTGTTAGGAATATTGTAATAGATAGTTACTACTAGTAGGTATGTAGTTCCTACTGGTAGAGTAAAAGTTCCTGCTGGTAGGTATGTAGTTCCTACTGGTAAGGATAATGTTATAGTTAGTACTGGCAAATCAAAAGTTATTCCTGCTGGTA
>BQNB010102862.1:0-24152 GCA_026074375.1 Tanacetum coccineum | reverse complement strand
GACAAGGTGGTGATGTAGCAAGCTTGGTGGCCAAGAGTTGAAAGGGAGGTGCTTGTAAGTAGCTTGGAGACATAAGGGTGAGGTCATAGAGGTGCTAGGATGGGTGCTTGGTTTAGAAATGGGTCAAAAAGGAAGAAAAAGGGTCACGGGTTAGTTTTGGTCTCGGTTAGGGTTTTTAGGTTTTAAATTCGAGTTAGGGTTAGTGTTTAGGATAGATTTAGTGATTAGGATTAAGGTTTAGGGCTTAGAAGTCATGTATTAAGTGCTTGTACCTTGTGTTAAAGTGGTAGTAAGAAACTAAAATGAATTTGGAGGTAAAATGACCTAGTTTAACTTTCTTGCATTATTGACTTGTACATTGAGCTTTAGAAAGTTGTAACTTGATTTAGGAGGGACAAGATATTCAAATGTTATGCTATGATACTTGTACACATGCTTTAAAGGCTTGTACATTCATTTTATATTTATACATTACATATAATTAGGGTTTTGATATAAACGTTAACGTTTAATGCTTGATTTGAAATAACGTTTTGAAAAGTACGTTAAATGGATAATGTACTTGGTAAAAATGATATTAAGATATAGACTTGACATATTAGGATGTTTACATGATGTAAACATAGATGGAATAGGCATAGGTAGTTGCGTGAGCTCGTTTACTTTAGAAATGTAAACTAGGTTACATAATGGAATGGAATAAAAACGAAAAATATTCCCGTGAAAAAGGTTGTACTTAATATAGTAAGTAGATATTACATTGATGAAAATACTAGAAAATTATAGGTTGTTATAGTCTCCCAACCTTACAGAAATCTCGTCCCGAGATTTAGTTGGATGATGGAGTGATGGTTTGGAAATAGAAGTCCTTAGTTTTTGCAGTCCCTGGTCAGATGACCCACTTTGTTGCAAGTCTGACACTTGACAGTGCAAACTCCTGTGTGATGCAGGGTGCATCTTGTACACAAAGGAAGGTTTCCATGGTACCTTTTGTTTTCAGTATACCTTTTGTTCTCAGTTGGGGTGGCAGCATAAGTTCTGATAGTTTCTTGCCTTCTATTCTGCTGTTGGTGGTAATCATTATTACAGTTGTGATTGTTGTGGTTATTTTGATAGTTGTCGTTGTTGTGATTGTTGGAGTGGTTATTGTTGTTGCGATCATTGGGGTAGTTGTTGTTGTCGGTGATGTTTCTTCTATCCTCAAACTTTCGTTTGTGATCATTGGTTTCTTGCGCAGAATTGTGTTTTATTACCTGCTCCATCAACCTCTGGGTTATGGTAATGGCTTCCTCCAGAGTTTGAGGTTTTGAAGCAGTAACATTTCCTTCAATACTTCTGGGTAATCCCCCGATAAAGACTTCCATAAGCTTCTCGGTGTTTGGTACCATGTTTGGGCATAAGACTGCTAATTCCTGGAATCTTCTAACGTAAGTTTTGAGATCATTTCCTTTCACAGCCAAGTTGTAAAATTCGTCTTCCATTTTCTTGACTTCAGTTCGAGGGCAATACTTATTGGTCAAGAGCCTTTTCAATTCGGTCCAGGTGATCCTGTTGGCTTGTTCTATCCCAATAGGTTGGGCGTATGCATTCCACCAGGACAAGGCGTCATCGGTTAGAGTACCAGTAGCAAATGTCACTCTGTCTTCCTCGACACACTTGCTACGAGAAAATACCGATTCAGTACGTTCAAACCAGCGGATGAGGCCAACAGCTCCTTCCGTACCATTGAAATAGGAAGGTTGACAACTCATAAACCCTTTGTAGTTACTTATTACATTCCTATTGGTATTTGCCATGGTAGCAGCTTGTGCTTCCAGAGCTGCAGCAATACCATCAGCAATCAGTTGCCGGATGGCAGCCTGAGTCATAGTTGGTGTTTCAGATGTTGATGTTCTCTTGGGAGGCATCTATCAATATATACAAGACAACATAGAATAAGAATCCATAAAATGATATAGTCATATCACAAGTTAAGGTATGAAAATTCTCATTATAATACAAAGACTTGTGATCATTCTTTGATATTACATTGCAGGATATAACGGAAAATTTTGGAATTTAAGACTTCCAGAGATAGATACAGAGATAATGGAGTGAGTGATCCAATAGAATAAAAACGATATACGGGAAGCTTTAATACGACACAATAAAAAACCCTGTTGGGAAACTCTTGAAATATTAATCCTAAAGTGATTTTTTTATTTTCCTAAAACTAATTGACTAAAAAGTAAGAATAAAGAAAACTAGAACGGTGAAAACGCGAGGTTAATTGAGCATTTCAAAAAAATGAGAAAACAACGAGGAATCGAGGCCTTGAACACACGTTCTTTAGAAATTATTAAAATTTTGCAAAAATGACCCTACAAAAGTTTTTCTATTTTTCCTAAGTGCATACTGATAAAATAAAATTTTCTAAAAAAGAAAAATATTTTTTTGATTTTTATTTAATTTATTATAATTAAAAAACAGTTTTAAAGAAAATAAATGTTAAAAAATATTAAATGATTATAAAAAATTCTGAAAAATTTAGAGAAAATCAATTAAACTATAAAGATCCTAAAAAAAATTTGAAACTGAAAATTTAGCTTAAAAATAAGCTGTTATTAAGCAATTAAGGGCTGGAGGCTTAATGGGCTGTTTGGGCTTATATATTTAAAGAAACAAACTCATACCGGATGAGCTATTGTAGCACAGCGGTATGAGTTTGTGAGTGTGGGTGGCTTTGAAAATGGGGAGGTCCAGGGTTCGAGCCTGGCCTCTCTCTTTTTATAAAACTATTTTAAAAATTTTTCTTTTAAAACTTAAAAAGCACACAAAAACTAGTAACTTTAAAAAAGATACTTTTTTAGAAACTTAAAAATAAGCTGGGAAATAAGCAACAAAAAGTGGGCAGTTTTAACTTTTTAAACTAAGGAATGCTAAGCTAAACTGCTAGGGAAGAATAAGCTAAGGCTAAGCTAAATAAGCAAAAACATAAGGCCTACTACTCCTAATAAGCATGAATAAACATAAATAAGCTAATTAGAACAGACAGAAAGCTTAAAAGGCAAATAAGCTGGCAGGATGAGCTATACTACACTAAGGCCCTAAATGACTTAACTGCTAAACTACTTAAAGAACAAATAAGCCAAAGAGAAACCTAAATAAGCAAAAGGCAGTTGAACAATATACACAAAATAACTAGGAAAAAACAAAATTCAGCACACAAGATAAGTAGGCAAAGCAGAAAAAGCAGATGAGCAAAAGGGGGCAAACACTAGTGTAGGGCAGCCTAGGGGGCACTTTTTGGCTTAAAAATAAGCCATTTAGAGGTGCCTTGTGGGCAAACCACTTGTACCAGCTTAAAGATTGGCCAATGGGCTTTCTAAAACACCAATAAGATCAAAGTTTGGAACAAAAGTAAGCAACAAAAAGGGGATGTGAAAAAGGCAGTTCTCAACCAACTTATGCTTATGTGGCTTCTTAAGGAAAAAGTGAATAGCTTTTGCAGCCATAAATTAAGTAAGAAAAATAATCTCAATAATAAAAAACAAGGTATAACATATGGAGAAATTAGGCTATAAAAGAGCTATGTCAAAAAAAATTGAAAAGCTAAAAACACTTTTTGACTGCTGAAAATTAGAAATGAAAAATGGCTTTTGAACTAAAAATTTGACTAAAAGAAAGAGTTGACAGTTTAAGTAAAACCAAAGCTAACCAAATGGGACTACTTCTACTGCATTTGAACACAAAAGAAAAGACAACAAAAATAAGGGAACAAAAGACTGTTTTAGATTCTTATCAAAAAAGCCCCATTGAAACTGTTTTTTAATGAACATAGTTTAATAATAGACTTATAGACAAAACCTTAAAGAAATCTTAAACACTTGAAACATTAAAAACAGGTAAAAAACCAACTCAAGAGTGCTTGTGCAAGTTCATCAAGTAACCCAATGGTTTTCAAAACCATTTTACCCTACTTTCATCCCTTAGACCAAACAAAAACACCCCGTTAAATTGATAAAAACAAATTCAAGTCTGATTTAAATGGTATAAAGGCTAGGCTTTTGAGAAACCAGATAACAAGCAAACAATGTTGAGCAAAACTAAGATAAAAACATACAATAATAAGCACTAAATAAGCTATAAGCAACAAACAGTATTAAGCATATAAGGGACAATTTTGACCTTAAATCTTAACTAAAGACAAAGCAGAAGGCAATAACAACATAGAACAAGCATAAATATCAGATAATAACAGCAAGATAAGCAACAAGGAAAACACAAATAAGCAATGAAAATAAAAATTACAAAAAATTTTAAAGATAAAAACTACAAAGAGTCCTTGGCTTTTGGCAAGATTTAAGCATTCACAAGCTTAAAAACAGATCCTAATGCTTACCATAAGCTCTAAAACCCATGGCCATCCTTTTCAAACCATGCTCTTTGCTTCCTTGACAGTTTCTTTGGAATCTTTTTTTTTTTTGGATTTTTTTTGGCTTTTTTGACAAAAAATGGAATGAGCTTCTATAAGAGCTTTCAATGACTTAAAAGCTTATCTATAAGCTTTAAAAACAAACAGACTTTTAAAGACAAATAAGTAAATGCACTTATTTTAAAGAAAAGCCTTAAAAATGACAGAAATTTATAAAATGCAATAATTTAAATACAAGAAAGGAATGACAGAAAACTTAAAATTGCAATATGAAAAGAGGTAACAAATTTTTTGATATTACAAGTTGTTTGCTTAAAAAAAAAAAATTCCACTCTAAACTAAGATACATAAGCTTATATTTATACTAAAACCTAGTGACTTAAGGTCTTCATATCTAGGGTGTGTTCGTTTGGGCTGTTGTTTTTAGTGTGAAAGGAGAAAACAACCATCAATCATAGCCCTTCTTTTTTCCTTAGAGCCCAATCTCTTGATCATACTCGTTGATGTATTTGTCCTATTCCGTGTCCAATAAGCATTTATGGGATTGCCAACGTGTCCTTGTTGGTTTGTAGGTGTGGGGAAGGATGGGGAGTTATAGGTTTTGTAGTTTTGTTGCAGGAAAGGTCAAGGGGGATGATGAATAGTACCAAATAGTGTTGGCAGGAAAGAAGGGAGTGTGTCTGTTTGTAAAGTGAACAAGTAGAAGTTTTGAGGTAAGGCAACTTTGGTCCTCAATGTTATAAAAGAGGATTGCCGAAAGTTAAGCCTTACGTGGTGTGTAAACTTTTGTGGAATTGGTACAAAACAGTCCCTGAGGGTTTATAGGTGCTTTCAACATGGTACCTTGGAGTATAGAACTTTAAGGGGTTTTATCAGAAAAGGCCCCCCTAAAGTTATATATGGCATCTTTATACAATTCTTCAGATCCTTGTAGTATTTATATCCTTGTTACACAACTTTAGGATTTGGCAAATTTGGTCCCTAAAGTTGTATTTTCTTTGACTTGATGATTTTTTGGCTTTGACTTTGTCGGGGTTGACTTGGACTTTGACTTTCTTGGACTTTGGCTTTCTTGGACTTTGGCTTTGATTTGACTTTGGCTTTTCCACTCTTTTCCACTTCGTGCCTGGTTTTGTCGTTTTTGGCTTTGTTTTTCATCCTTTTGTCGGATATCCATTTCCTGGACAATATAATTAAAAACATACAAACACAAGGTATTTTTGGGTACGTTTTTGGTCATTTTAGTCCGGTTTTAGTGGAAAAGGGTATGTGTAATTAAGCACATACCAAAATCCCCCATACTAAGACATTGACGTGTCCTCACGCATGCTATGGAAGAAGTCACCTCAGCAAAACTAAGAATCTCGATCCCCTTCGACTAATAACCTCGAAAAGTAGCTAAGTGTTCGTCAAGGGGAATTTAAAGACTCATAAGTTTTGAAAAGCCCCCGTCTTTACCATTTTTAAATATATACTTATTCCTACCATATTTTTGTTCTTTTCATTTTTCTCATTTTTTTGTACTTTTCATATATTAAGCAACTAACTAGAACGTTTGACTTTCGTTATTTTATAACTTTTAGGGATCATAGAACAAGATGCATTTCGATCCGAGAATGCCCCAAAAAGGATAAATTCATCGTCCCCGACTTTTCACTTATTCCAAACCAAGCTTAAAACGAAATCACAGTTAATCATAAGTTAAGATGCTAACACTACTCATATTTGCAACTTGTGAACTTTTCACTCCCGACAATTATTATATCTTAGGTGTATGTGCTATTTTGAATTTCAACCATGGATCAACGTTTTGCAAAATTCTATGCTTCACGTTCCACCCGAGAATAATGAGTTTGAAGGCGAGATCATCCCATGTAGCGACTTTCGTCTTGGTACATCCCAACCTTGCGGTTAAGTGACCAGGCTTTTGACACCCCACAGAGACTAGTATCGGGACTCACAGATCTTAGGTTTTCAAAGAACACAGTTTTTCCCGTATACACATAGCTTATAAAATAGAATAGTCAAAGTTCAAAAGCATATTTGAATTTAACAAAAAGAAATCTATTTATTAATTCACACTTAATATTAAACATTTATGCAATTGTAACCCTCGACCTTTTAGAAGGCTGCAACATCGGTTGTGAGCCGGCAAGATGCAGCAAACTTTTATCAGTCTCGGATTTTTATTCTTACTATGGGCTTTCTTTAGAAGGTTGTAACATCGGTTGTGAGCCGGCAAGATACAGCAAACTTTTATCAGCCCACAGTTTATATTTATTACTTATCATATATATTATTATTATTTTTTTTTCATCATTTTTTTTTAAGAAAAACTTCTTTTTGAAAAATTCAAGTATAAATTTGAACTAAGGCTAAAGTTTTTGCTATATACTACATAAAAATTATTGATTTAAGTTTAATCTCCAAAAGTAGCACGTATATTAATCAAGTTAGAGCTGTATGGGAGAAAAAGTCACAAATTTACACACATGAGTTCTTAAGATTTTACAAATAATCCATGTTTAAGCATCTCACTCCATAAATTAACACTATCATTTTTCGTTCTTAACGCGAATATTTGCGAATGCTTAGTCTAGAAATTTAAGGAACAAGCTAGAAGCTCAACACGCCGAACTCGATCAAAATTTTATTCTTATTCTACCCAACAGGAAAGTCAAAATTGTGACAAAACACTTATTTTATTTTTGGAAATTTTTAAATTTTTTCATTTTTTTGAAATTTTGGTGGTAAAAACTAGATTACGTGAAAACAACGGCTGCAGGCACAATCAAATCAAAGATCCCCCCCCATACTAGTAAAAGAAACATTGGTCCTCAATGTATTAACGAATTGTTCTCTAACGTAAATCCAAAGCCGTTTAATTAATATGCTTAAAATAAACTTTATTTGTATAAGATTAGGATGAATCGTAAACCCCAAATGAAGCTGATGATTTGGAACTCGAGTGAATCGGGAGGAAAAAAACCCGAGAGCACGAAAGTCTTTAAAAATCCGAGGACCATCCTGGACAATAACCACACAAAACACAAAAACACTGAAAAGGAAAGAGTGTCATGGCCCTTTCTTCTCACAACAAACAACACTATTCATTACTAACATAACAAAACTACGGAAAAGCATAATGGGGTGCCTACCCACGAAGCGCTTGTTTAGGGGTTCACTAAGCCGCTTGACGCATCCCCGTATTCATTTGTCCTGTGGAAGGTTTGGAGATCCGGGACAACCAATTTGGTACGTCCCCCCTCCCAAAGTAGTGCA
Source organism: Tanacetum coccineum (assembly GCA_026074375.1). NCBI lineage: Eukaryota > Viridiplantae > Streptophyta > Magnoliopsida > Asterales > Asteraceae > Tanacetum > Tanacetum coccineum. The sequence continues at coordinate 16,456 of BQNB010102862.1, read as the reverse complement.
TAATTCGTTGACCAATTCACCTTAAAGATTGGCCCGGAGTTTTGAGATAAACTCAACGTGCCATATGTGAAAAACATAGGAAATGGAATGGTCCGGACCAACGGCTTTTCACAACTTACCACGAGAACATCTTCAATCTAAGATGTTAAAGAGGAGGACTATGATCACAGCGACGTTGAAAACGCTGTTTTTTTATCTTGGCGTTCATGGATTCTCTTAGTTTTCTCCTTGTAAATCAAAAGAATCTCAAAAGGAGGATCACGCAGTTCACTTAATTCATTAAGTTGAACTTTACGTTGATCTCCTACGGTCTTGAGATCAAAGTTTGCATGCTTAAGGGCCCAGTAAGCTTTATGCTCCAACTCAACCGGCAGATGACATACCTTTCCATATATAAGCTTGTACGAAGTGCACCCGATGGGTGTTTTATACGCTGTACGGAAGGCCCAGAGAGCGTCATCCAGTTTATCTGACCAAGAGGCACGATTCTTGCCCACTGTCCTTTCAAGAATCTTTTAAAGGCACGGTATGAATCCTCAACTTCCCACTTGTCTGTGGGTGGATACGCGTGGAAGACAATGAGTGACCTCCGTATTTAAGCATGACCTTTGCAAAAATGTGTTTCACGATCACTGATGATGGCACGAGGGGTACCAAATCTGGCAAAGAGATATTTAAGAAATTTGCAAACTACTCGGGTGTCGTTTGTGGGGCGTCGTTTGTGGTGGCGCGCCTTTCACGCTTCAACCCATTTTTGACAGGTAATCGAACACAGCCAAATATAATACCAAGGTATGTAGTTTTTTGTTTTCCTTTGATGATGGGAAATGGTCCCATGGAATGTCATGCCCCAAAACGGGTAAGCCGCCAAACTCAAATATTTCACAAACATAGGATGAATTTACGGCAGTCTCAATCCCCTTTGTGAAATTTTCCTTGACGTTGGCATGAGTCGCAATTTTAACCAACTCTTAGGGCATCTTTGTAAATTGTAGTGCCAAAAATAAATCTGGCATCAAAGACCTTTTTGGCGGTGAGAATTGCACGTGATTTCCGCTGGTGGTCCATGTGTGAAGCTTCGAGTATGTCGAGAGCTATCTTTGTCGTAGCACAAGTGCCAGATCACGTGATCTGCACATAATTGAACAGAGAAGGGGTCATCCCCAGAAGTAGAGTTTGACATATATGAAAAACTTGTTTTTCAGTTGGGATAGACAATCCCTTGACATTGAAATTCTCGCATGGTATTATTGTAGAAATCTGGCAAACCATAGGGGTACTATCAACACGAAGAAGTAAACCGGATCCAAGAGTTTCGAGTGGAAATGTTTCCGTGACTTTTCTTATTCTCGAATTTATCTTAATTATGTTCTCAAGTCTGGAAAGATGATCGCTCCAATTTTACTGCTCCTTTTTTGGGGTTGTCTCGATGATAGACATTTGAATCTTGAGCAAACGTGAAGGATCCCCCGCATCAGTCTTGGCTTAGCATCCTTTTTAGCGAAGAGATACTTTATAGCAAAATGGTTAGTATACACTATGCTCTTGGACAAAACGAGGTATGACCGGAACTTCTCGAAAGCGTACACTACGGCAAGCAATTCTTTTTCATCATATGTAGTTTGGTCTTACTTCGGTCATGGTTTTGCATTTTGCAGAGCATAGTTGAATTGGTTGGAAATGCTTGTTATTTTTTATTGCCCTAGGACTGCCCCAATTGCAAAGTCGCTTGCATCGCACATAAGTTCGAAGGGCAAGTCCCAGTCGGGAGCAATCAAAATTGGAGCCTCAGTCAATTTTCTTTTAATGTATTAAAAAAAGGATTCGATACACTCTTTTGAGAAGAAAAATGAAGTCTCTTTTTCAAGCAGGTGAGTCATTGGGCGGGCTATTTTTGAAAAGTCTTGTATGAAACATCGGTAAAAACTGGCATGCCCAAGAAAACTACGGACACCTTTCACGGTAGTCGGGTGAGGTAATTTAGCAATCACATCGACTTTGGCTTTATCAACCTCAATCCCGTCCCTATGAAAATCTTTGTGGCCGAGGTACAAAAGCCCACTTTAAACCATGAAATGACTTTATTTTCTTTCCCAATATAGACAAAGAATTGGTCCTTCGCACTTTTGAAGCATCTTAGTCCAAACGAGAGAGGCAATTTTCGAATGAAAATTATCCCAAACCTGAAAAGTCTTGCCATAAAGACTTCCACCATCGTCTTTTTCATCACCCACCATGTCACTGAAGATAGCCAAACATACAACCTCTAGAACGTGCTTGGTGCATTGCATATAAGGCCGGAAAGGCATGCGATGATAGGCGAACGTACCATAAGGACAACACGTGAATGTTGTGCCTAGTTTCTTTCATTGAACTTTAGATCGATGGGGATTTGAAAGTAACCTGAGAAAACCATCGAGAAAACCAATAGTAATCGATTCCCTCCCGCTAATCTCCTCGAGCATTTTAGTCATAAAGGGAGTGGCAAATGGACCTTACGGTGGCTTCATTTAACTTACGATAGTCAATGCACACACGCCACCCTGTAACCAATCGAGTTGGGATCAATTCATTTTCCATCATTTACTACAATCTTTAAAACCACCCTTTTTTCGGTACGCAATGTACGGGGCTTACCTAAGGACTATCTGAGATTGGGTAAATTAATCTGGCATCAAGAAGTTTTTCAACCTCCTTTTTTATGACATCGTGGATCTTTGGATTCACCCGTCTTTGGTGTTAGACCTCTGGTTTGTAGTCATCTTCCATAGAAACATTGTGAAGTACAAAATTCTGGGTTATAACGGCCCCTTTATGTCGGAAGAGTTTCCAAGCGATGGCTCTTTGCTAGACTTCAAAACCTTTATTAGGGCGGCTTTTTTTTCCCTCGATACTCAAGTCTTTAGCAATTATGAGTCAACTTGTCGGTCACCTTCAAAAATGCATATTCCGAGATGAGAGGTAAGTCCTTGAGTTCGACCTCGGGAGGTTCATCAATTGAAGATTTAGCTTCACAAACTTTAAGCTCTTTTCGAATTTCGGGCAAATAATTTCCTTGGTTGGGAGGGGGTGGTGATGGATCACTATTAAGAATTGCTTCAAGAAGAAGAATATCCCCCTTCGAGTCGTAGTAAGAGTCATCAACTTCCGGTGAAGTTGGATCATCTTCAAGAGAAAGGAAAAGCATCTACTTCCTCAAGAAGAAAATCACTATCCCCGAAGGGAGTGAGATCCGCAGAAGAGGTAAGAAACGATCAGGGTCAAATAGTTAGGAGTGGGATTGGCCACTACCGATCAATCGAAGAAACCATAACTTCTGAGAAAACTAATACTCCTCACAAGCCATTTCAATGACAGTCGATTCGTATTGCCGTCCATATCATCGTAATTAGAGGAGTATCTCGAAGTCTGATCCAAGATTTGATGTTAAAGCTTCTTTTTCCAACACAAAAATGTTAGTTCTCCTTTGTAAAACATCAATCAAGGCAACGTCCGGGGTCTTTAAGAAGGATCCTCGAAGAATTAAGGGGTAACTTGGTGGGATCGGCATCAAAGTCTACGACTACGAAGTCGACCGGAAAATGGAAATTTCCTACTTTTACGTAGACATCTTCAGCGATACCGATTGGTTGAGTGATCGAACGGTCCGCTAATTCAAGAGTCATACAAGTAGGGGTGAGTTCCGGAAGAGAGTCTTTTCCACATGGATAATGGCATGAGATTTATGCAGCACCAAAGATCGGACCAAGCAAGCATTCATCGCATTCTGGGAAAAATCACATGGGTATGAGAAATTTGCCGGGTCTCCAAGTTTTTTTCAAACGGGTAACTTGTTGAGGAAGACCGCCTAGCAATGCTCTTGACAAAGGAGTTTTCTAGCCTTTCACTTATAACTTTTCTTTGTTCCAATCAAAGAGGCTTTAAGAGTCGAGGAATTTTGGGCGCAATAAGAAATCAAGGCATCCGTTAAGCTAATTTCGAAACTCAAATCTTTAAAGATTTCGTAGAATTTCTCAATTTGGTCGTTAGCTTTTTCACGACGCCTTTCATCATTACGCCTCGAAGGATACGGAATTGTTGGTTTCAAGTTAGGCACGGGAGCAACAACGGGCTCAGAATTTGGTACATGAGTTTGATCTTGGACAACCGGTAGGTTTGGACATCTTTGGTACTTCTGTTATTAGTAGGAAGCACTATGTCCTTTGTCACCTCGGTTTTACGTTCCACTACTTTAGGAGAAGAAGTAGTAGTCAGAATCGTGGGTCTTTGATAAGCAACACCGCTTCGGGTAGTAATACCCTTCAAGTCTTCCTTGGTTTAGTCAAAGGTAGTTACTCGGGAGAGACCTGTACCAGCTAAGATAAGTGGTATGGTAATTACAATTTGGAAAAGTCATGTCTAGTATAAATTGGTCATTTGATTTGCAAGTTCTGATTTTGGTCTTGCATGTTTCTCATGACCTGCAAATCATTGGCTTAGAACTAGCTTTCAAAATCGGTCAATTGTCACACACTTGTGTTTGAGGAGCCGGAGCTTGTGTATAGGTGGAGCTTGGTGAACTGGAGGTTGATTTAGCCGGGGTTATAAATTTGTTCTTAGGATTTAATTATTCCCTAGATTTTGGTTGAAATTATTTCCATGTTGTAAACGGTTTTGAGATTAGTCTCCTTGATTGTTTTGATTGTTTTGAACGGTGAGGAAACTGGGAGGTCGAATTGATTAACAATCGGGGTTCTTCATGACTGGTATTTCTGGGTTGTAGTTAGTTGGCGTCTGCTTGGAAGATGTATACTCTTGAATATTGTCATGATAAAACGTTGCCCATTATGGTAGGCGGGACAATTTCGGATACGAATGAGCACCACCACAAGTAACATAACTTCCACGATCCAGCTTTTCAGGGGAGTTGGGTAGCTTGGGATTTCTTATCAAGAAGTAAAGCTTTCACCATATCTTTCAATTCAGCAACATCGGGAGAAATATCGGGGGTAGAAGTGCTCGAACTCACTTTTCAACAACCAGGTTTTGTCATGTGAATTACACACTTTGGATTTGCTTTCAATGAATCTTAAGGCAATCATGACAGTTTTATCCAAAAAGATACCACCCGTGGGCGGAATTAACGAATCTTGATCATTAGAGTTTAAACAAGGCATTGTTGAATGTATCGAGTTGATGCAATTCTGAAAATCCATGATGTGGACATGCCCGAAGAAGATCGTTGAATCGGTCCCATGCCTCATAAAATGTCTCATCAAATCTTTGTTGAAATCTCGTGATTTCATTTCGAAGATTTGTTGTTTTAGAAGGAGGGAAGAATTTGTTGATGAATTTCGAAACAAGATCATCCCATGTTAGAAATCGACCCGAGGGGGTTTCTTTCTCAAGAGGGCCAGATCATGGGCGGGCCCCCTATGAGGGAAAATGGGAAAAGCATAAGCTTTACTACGTAAACTCGCGACGTTCCGGAACTTGCTTCGTAGAAGTGTCTTGTTGAAATAACGGATGTGAGCATGAGGGTCTTCTTTGTCATGTCCAAAGAATTGCTTGTTTTGAACGAGGGTAAGCAAACCGTGCTTAAGCTCAAAGTTATCCGCGGTGATTTCGGGCACAACGATGGCATCCTCGTACCCTCCGTGTAGGGCATCGCGCAATTTAGCTATAGAAACGATATCGTCCATGCGTTAACGTACATGAGGAGCTGGATTTCAAATAGGGTTCTACAAGAATTAAATGGTTCAACAAAAGCCGATGGGGCCTTGATGTTGTCTGACGGTTAAAGTATTCCGGGATTGAGAACGAGGCGCAAAGCACTAAAATATAAAAAGGAAAATTTACACTATTTTTTTGTCTTTTTGTTTATATCGAAAATGATTCACAATTTATTTTAATAACGGACAACGAAATAAGTACAACTAGTCCTAATAATCAACAGCTTCCTCGGTAACTCTCTTCGAAAGAAAAACGCACAAAGGAGCGGAGGAATAGGAAAGCGCGAAGCTATTAAAAACCTTTTTTCCTTTAGGGTCGTAGTTCCTAGGAACAACCCGCCTTATACCCCTCTTTGAGTTTGTTTATCTTTTAAAGGTGAACCGTACCTCGCAAGTGACACAAAAGGTAAGTTTTTGATTCTTTGGTTCGGGAACTTATTAATGGATAATACTTCAGTTGAAAGTATTATATGTTGGTGTTCTTTTACCAACTTGTGATTTTTATTGATAATTAAAGACAATGTTTTTATCTTTTTGGTTTTTTTGTTTTTTTTATATTAAAAAGTAAATATTCACAAGCTTCAAGCTTCGAAACGACAAGAAGCGCTTTCCACTCCTCCTCGCCGCATCTAGCGCCAAAATTGATAGTTAGCATTTTATTAACCTTATGAAATAATATAAATATAAAATTAAACGATATAATATAAAAAAGGATCAAATCCACCAAAATCAATGAAACACAAGTAGTAAGAATATTTCCCCAAGGGTCGTTTATCCCCAACAGGAGCGAATTGGAAAGTCGGAAAGTATGGTTTGAATAACAGTCTTGAAAGGAAAAAGACTTTGGGTTAAATTTTTCCTAAAACATACGAGAAAAATAGCAAACTATACTAAAAACGAGAACGGGAAGCTAAAACGACACACTGAAAACCTAAAACTTAAAATATTAATCCTAAAGTGAATTTTTTTACTTTTCCTGATATTAATTGACTAAAAAGTAAGAATAAAGAAAACTAGAACGAAAAACGTAGTTAAATTGAGTCAAAAAAAACGAGAAAACAAGAATCGGTCCCGAAACCCGTTCTTTAAAAATTAAAATTTTGCAAAAATGACCCTACAAAAGTTTTTCTATTTTTTCTAAGTGAAATATGACAAAATAAAATTTTCTAAAAAAGAAAAATATTTTATGATTTTTAATTTAATTTATTATAAATAAAAAACGATTGTTTAAAGTAAAATAAATGATAAAAAATATTAAACGATTATAAAAAATTCTAAAAAATTTAGAGAAAATCAATTAAACTATAAAGATCCTAAGAAAAATTTGAAACTGAAAATTTAGCTTATAAATAAGCTGTTATTAAGCAATTAAGGGCTGGAGGCTTAATGGGTTGTTTGGGCTTATATATTTAAAGAAACAAACTCATACCGGATGAGCTATTGTAGCACAGCGGTATGAGTTTGTGAGTGTGGGTGGCTTTGAAAAGGGGGAGGTCCAGGGTTCGAGCCTTAGCCTCTTTCTTTTTATAAAACTATTTTTTTTAATTATTTTTTTTTAAACTTAAAAAGCACATAAAAACTAGCAACTTTAAAAAAGATACTTTTTTAGAAACTTAAAAATAAGCTGGGAAATAAGCAACAAAAATGGGGAAAAAAATGCATTTTAACAAACTTTTTAAACTAAGGAATGCTAAACTAAACTGCTAGGGAAGAATAAGCTAAGGCTAAGCTAAATAAGCAAAAACATAAGGCCTACTACCCCTAATAAGCATTAATAAACATAAAACTTATAAAGGACACAAAATTAAGCACATTTAAAAAAAGGAACTTTTTTCAAAACTCACAATAAGCTGGGGAAATAAGCACAAACAGATGGCAGTATTAACTTTTTAAGCTAAGGGCTCATTTTAACTAAACTGTTGGCTTATAGGGGCAAAATAACCAAAGGAAAAACAAAAATAAGCAAACTCAGACAATAACTAACACCTAATAAGCAAGGAAAACTAAAGATAAGCAAAGAAAAGCAGGCTCATAAGCACTAAAAATCAAATAAGCTAAAAGGCACACACTGCATCACACACAGCCTGGGGACAGCTTTTAGGCTTAAAATTAAGCACCTAAATAGAACCTTATGGCTTAAGGGCATGCACTAGCTTAAAGAGGGGCTTAAGGCCTTCTAAAATCATAAAAAAGAATAAAGTTTGAAAATCAAATTAGCCAAGAAAAGGGCTTGTGAAAACAGCATACACTGACTTTGGCTACTTTTAGTTTTAAAAGGGCTATTAAGCAAACTTAAAATAAGCTCAAAATTCAAAACAAAGTTAAAACAGATGGAGAATAGCTCCTAATGAGCTTGTGCTCAAAAATTAAAAAGCTGAAAAACAATTTTACTAACTGAAAGTTAGAAATGAAAAATGGCTTTTGAACTAAAAATTTGACTAAAAGAAAGAGTTGACAGTTTAAGTAAAACCAAAGCTAACCAAATGGGACTACTTTTACTGCATTGAACACAAAGAAAAGACACAAAAATAAGGCAGAAAAGACTGTTTTAGATTCTTAATCAAATAAGCCCATTTGAAACTGTTTTTATGAACATAGTTTATAAAGACTTATAGAAAAACCTTAAGGAAATCTTAAACACTTGAAAACTATTAAAAACAGGTTAAAATCAACTCAAGAGTGCTTGTGCAAGTTCATCAAATAACCCAATGGTTTTCAAAACCAGTTTGACCCACTTTTATCCCTTGACCCAAACACCCCTTTAAATGATAAAGATCAAATTCAAGCTGATTTAAAGGGTTTTAAGGCTAGGCTTTTGGAAACCAGATAACAAGCAAACAATGTTGAGCAAAACTAAGATAAAAGCATACAATAATAAGCACTAAATAAGTTATAAGCAACAAGCAGTATTAAGCATATAAGGGACAGTTTTGACTTAAATCTTAAACAAAAGACAAAGCAGGCAAATAACAACATAAACAAGCATAAACATCAGATAATAAGCAAGATAAGCAATAAGATAAACACAAATAAGCTAATGAACAGTAAAAATTAGCAAAAATTAAAAAGAAAACTTACAAAGAGTCCTTGGCTTTTTGGCAAGATTTAAGCTCTTACAAGCTTAAAAACAGATCCTAATGCTTACCATAAGCTCTAAAACCTATGGCCATCCTTTTCAAACCATGCTCATTGCTTCTTTGACAGTTTCTTTGGAGTTTTTTTTGGATTTTTGACTTTTTTTGACAGAAAATGGAATGAGCTTCTATAAAGGCTTTCAATGACTTAAAAGCTTATCTATAAGCTTAAACAACAGAATTTTTAAAGACAAATAAGTAAATGACACTATTTTAAAGAAAGCTTAAAAATGACAGAAATTTAAATGCAATAATTTAAAATGACAAGAAATGAAATGACAGAAAACTTAAATTGCAATATTGAAAAGGGTACAAATTTTTGATATTACAAGTTGTTTGCTTAAAACACAAAAATTCGACACTCTTAAAAATGAAAATACAAAAGCCTACTTATACTAAGTCTTGTGTCTCTTTGGCTGTGTTTCTTCATAGAGAAAATTCCAGGCATGTGCTTGTTGTGTGAGAGAGATGCCCAATCAATCTTGGCCCTTCATGTTTGCTTGGAGCCCAATCTCTAATCTCAACCCTTCATTTGTTGTTGTTTTCTTCGAACCAATGGTTGGCTTAGGGATTGCCAACTTGTATCTTGGAGGCTTGTGAGGGGAAAGAGATGAGTTTGGAGTATAGTGAACAGTGGTCGAGGAGGGGGGGGGGGGACAGGGATACATGAACAATGGGTCAGGGATTTGGCGGGTAAAATGGGTTGTGTGTACAGGGTTTTAATTTTGTTTTGTGCAGAGGTGAGTTTGGTGACTTGGCAATTTTCCCCCCTCAAAGTGTCTTATGAGATTGCAATACCAGTCCTTGCGGTGTAAACGCCCGTTAAGTATCATAGATTTGGGCCAGTTTATATCAATTGGGCTCGTTTGGTAAATGAAAGGGATAATGGGCTTTTAGTGGTTAAATATAAAAGGGATTGGGCTCATGGTCTTCATATAGTATACTAATGGGCTGACCCGGCCCATTAGATGGGTTTGGGTGGGTCCATTAAGTATTCTTCGGTATCGGCTCCGGTTTTGACTGTTGACTTTGCGGGGCTGACTTGACTTCATCTTGGGTTTGCTTCGATTTGACTTTGTCTTTTCCACGCTTTTCCATTCCGTGCTCAGTTTTGTTGTTTTTAGCTTGATTTTTCGTCCTTTTTTTCGGATATCCGTTTCCTGCACAATATAAGTGAAAACATACAAATACAATGTATTTTTTGTACGTTTTTGGTCATTTAAGTCCGATTTTAATGGTGAAAGGTATGTGTAATTAAACGCATACCAAAATCCCCCATACTAAGACATTGTCGTGTCCTCACGCAATGCTATGAAGTAAGCACTTAGAAAACTAAGAATCTCGATCCCCCTCGACTAATAACCTCGAAAAGTAGCTAAGTGTTTGTTGAGGGGAAGTAAAGACTCATAAGTTTGGAAAAGCCCCGTCTTTACCATTTTAAATATATACTCTTACACATATTTTTGTATTTTTTATTTTAAGCAACTAACTAACTTATTTGACTTTCGTTATTTTATAACTTTTAGGGATCATAGAACAAGATGCATTTTGATCCGAGAATGCCCCAAAAAGGATAAATTCATCGTCCCCGACTTTTTATTTATTCCAAACCAAGCTTAAAACGAAATCACCGCTAAATATGAGTTAAGATGCTAACACTACTCATATTTGCAACTTGTGAACTTTTCACTCCCGACAATTATTATATCTTAGGTGTATGTGCTATTTTGAATTTCAACCATGGATCAACGTTTTGCAAAATTCTATGCTTCACGTTTCACCCGAGAATAATGAGTTTGAAGGCGAGATCATCCCATGTAGCGACTTTCGTCTTGACACATCCCAACCTTGCGGCTAAGTGACCAGGCTTTTGACACCTCACAGAGACTAGTATCGGGACTCACAGACCTTAGGTTTCAAAAACTCTCAGATTTTCCGTATACACATAGCTTATAAAATAGAATAGTTAAAGTTTAAAAGCATATTTAAATTTAATAAAAAGAGATCTATTTATTCATTCACACTTAATATTAAACATTTATGCAATTGTAACCCTCGACCTTTTAGAAGGCTGCAACATCGGTTGTGAGCCGGCAAGATGCAGCAAACTTTTATCAGCCCACAGTTTATATTTATTATATATTTTTTTCATTTTTCAACATATCATCATCATTTTTTTATATATATGATAGAGAGAAGACTTCTTTTTGAAAAATTCAAGTATAAATGTGAACTAAGGCTAAATTTTTTGCTATATACTACATAAAAATTATTGATTTAAGTTTAATCTCCAAAAATAGCACGTATATTAGTCCGGTTAGAAGCTTATGGGAGAAAAAGTGACAAATTACACACATAAGCTCTTAAGATTTCCAAATAATCCTTGTTTAGCATCCAACTCATACTTAACTCTATCATTTTTCGTTCTTCGCAAATATTCGCGAACGCTTAGTCTAAATGTTAAGGAACAAGCTAGAGCTCAACACGCTCGATCGAGTCAAAATTTACTCTTATTCTACCCAGCAGGAAAGTCAAAATTGTGACAAAACACTTATTTTATTTTTGAAAATTTTTAATTTTTTTTCATTTTTTGGTATTTTTCAAAAATTTTGGTGGTAAAAACGGGCTTACGTGAAAACAACGACTGCAGGCATAATCAAATCGAAGATCCCCCCATACTAGACTAAACATTGTCCTCAATGTTTTACGAAGGGCCTCTACGTAAATCCTAAGCCGTTTATTAAGTATGCTTAAAGATAAACGTTAGTCGATAAGATTTGGATATCAGATTCCCAAAATGAAGCTGAGGATTTGAAGCTCTTGTGATCGAAGGACAAAAACCGCGAGCACGAGAGGCTTCAAAAATCCAGGAAATCCTGGACAATACAACACAAAACACAAAACATGGGAAAGGAAAAAGCGAGCCTCGTCACACAACAAAAAACACTTATTCATTACTACCATACTACTACTACTAATACTACTACGATGATAATACTAGGATAAACATGAGTTGCCTCACACGAAGCGCTTGTTTTAGGTCACTTAGCTTGACCTAATCCCCCTATACTAGAGTTTGTCAAGGGGGATAAAAGTGGAGACACGGAACATCCAAGACTCGGATGTCCTCTTGGTAAGAGCAAGGAAAAATCTCCATCGGGCTTTCAAGAATTTTGGTGACTTTGAAAGCTCTAGTTCCCCGATGAGATAGTTCCGGGAGAAGAGAGGTATGAACTCTTTTAGAAGTGAGAATCCCGGGGTTGAAAACTTTTTCCTCATTTTCGGATGGAAACGAGAGTACAGCTCCAAGCCCGGGAACTTCTTTGTGGAACGAAAGTTCATAAAGAGAAAGAGGAGGATTAAAATCCTCAAGAATTAAAGAAGCATTAGTGGTCTTCTTTACATTCTTATCTGGTGTTGCAAAGTTGATGACTTCAAAGAGGTTCTCATGAATAAGTATACCCGGATTAAATACCTTGTCCTTGTTGTTGGTCGAAGGCAAAGCATCAACCTCGGAAAAATCCTCATAGAAAACCGAGTCACACTCGGGAAAAGGAAGGACATTATTTGATTCAGGAAGATCAAGTTCATCAATCAAGATTTTAGAATCTTTGATTTTCTCTTCCTTGAAGTCAAATGGATCATCATAAGTATCATCATTAACGGTCTCATGATCAAAAAGATTATCATCATAATCATCCCATAATGGTGGGGATGAGTAATCAAGAGCATGTTCATCGGTGAACATCTCAGAAATGGTATCATCAAGATTGTCATCAAGAGAATTTTCATCAACCGAATCTTCGAGAATAGAATCCATATCCTTGATAGGATCATGGTTAAGCAAATACTCTAATTCTAGAAGATCGGATTTGGCATCAAAGGGAAGATCATCATTTCCTGGTGGAAATATGATATGAGCGAGTTCATCGGCGAACTCCTCAAGAAAATAGTCGCTAGTCTCAGAAATGTGGAGACTAGGTGAAGAAGAGGTGGTACTGCCACTTAAAGAATTATGAAAAGGAGGGAGAAGAGATGAAGGATTACAATTTCCTGGTGGAAATGAATCACTTGCGAGATAAGCTTTGAATTCTTCCCAAATTAACTCACTTTCTTCGAGGGAGATAAGTGTGGGGGAAGAAGAAGAAGACTTGGTCTCGGGTTCCGAAATCGGAGTGGGATTGCCACTCAATTGATTATCATGATACGGAGGGAGATCTTTGGTTTTATCAAGATTTAGCAAGTTCTCAATAATGTCTTCCTCCGGATCAAAGATATCATCATTAACTTCCGGTGAAGTTAAATTGGTATGGGAAGAGACAAGATCGTTTGAATAGCTTGAAGTGTCCTTGCTCTTGTTCCAAGATGTAGTCTTTCAATTAACTGTCACAATGAAATCAGTTCTTCTCCTGGAACGTCATATTAAAAGCACGTGCAGTACGGAAGAATGGTCTTCCAAGATGTAGGGGACACGAGGATCGCGTTCGTTAAGCAACTATGAAAAATTCAGCGGGAAGGTGAACTTTGCCAACCGGATTAAAGGACATCTCTTGCAATTCCTTTAGGAGTACAAATATCTCGGTTAGCTAGTTCAAGAGTCATTCAGGTGGAAATAAGCTCGGGTAAACTAAATCTTTCCATACGGAGTGTGGCTTCAACGTTTATGCTAGCACCTAGATCGGGCTTGGGCTTTGCACGGGAGCTCATTTAAAATCACACGGAATGAGAAATTTCCCAGGGTCACCTAGCTTTTTAGGAAGCTTCTTTAGGATAACCGCGAAGCAATTTTCACTAACGGGTGTATTTGCCAATTCTATAAGCTTCTCCTTATTGGAAAGAAGACTCTTAAGCGTCTTTTGATATTTCGGGATAAGAATTAATGCATCGGCAAGAGTGATATTGATATGAAGTTGTTTAAACATTTGCCAAAATTTGTGAATTTGAACATCATCCTTTTCTTTTTGTTTCTCTTGGTACATTCTAGACGGATAAGGGATATTCGGGTGACGAGGATCCCTTTGATGAATCACAAAATTTCTTTGTTTAGCTTTTTGGACTAGAGGAGGTGGGACCTTGATGGTAAACTCACCATGTTCCGAGTCCGTGAAAGTCTCCTCTACACGTTCATCCTCCTCCGGATTAATGAATGGAGGAGGGATAGGAACGGAAGGTTCATCAAGAACAAGACCACTTTCGAGTAGGTATGGGCTTACATTCACCTTTTGGGTTACGCACACATCGGTGTTGCAGGGAGAGATCCCGTACCTGATGAAGAAGCGGTATTCATTTTGATAAAGTTACCTAGCATACTTTCAAGCCTTTGATTCGAAGTAGCCAAGTTGTTCATTTGAGTTTGCATTGAATTGATCTTGTTTTCATTAATCCTGATGTAGTTTGTTAATTCTTGCGGTAAAGCAACCGGAGGTTGGGTATTAGGGGCTTGATAATTTTGAACCTGATTCTGATTATGATTAGCACCCTGGAAAAACTGATTTCTACCCTGATTGTTACTTTGGTTGTTTCCCTGATTCCGGTTTTGATAAGGCTGGAGCTGGTTGTTTTGATTTTGATGCTTCAGTGTTGATTATGGATTCACATTATACACCTTGTTGTACGAGATAATTGTCCGAACGATAGCTAAGCAGATTGCGGTTACCTTGAGGTTGGTAGGAATTACCACCTTGATTGTAGGCTCCCACAGCATATACGTTCTGATTTTGGCCAACGGTGGCTGGACAATCATTGTAAGAATGAGGACCACCACAAGTCTCGCAACTCGGTGTTACAGTATTAACTTGTTGGTTTGTTTGAAGCACTCTTGTTAAGTTCCTATTCATTTCTTCCATTTGAAGCTTAAGGGATGCTATTTCTGGATTAGAAGAAGTGATAGAACTCGATGACTCATTCCGTTGAGCGGAAGTATCCCAATCATTGTGATGGGCGGTCATATTTTCGATGAGATCATAGCACTCTTCGGGGCGCCTTTTCATAAAGGTCCCGCCAGCAGCTGCATTGATGGTATCACGATGCCTTAATGTTAGCCCGTTATAGAAGGTATCTATTTGAGTCACGGGTAACATGTTGTGGTTAGGACATCGATCAATTGAAAGCTTATAACGTTCCCAAGCTTCGAACAACGACTCATCGGGTCTTTGACGGAAATTTGTAATATCATTTCTCAACTTGGTCACCATAGAGGGTGGGAAGTATTTTCCGAGAAATATTTTTGCCATTTGGTCAAAAGAGTTGATAGAATTCCTTGGCAAACGATCAAACCATTCGGCGGCACGATCTTGCAAGGAGTAAGGGAAGAGATGTAGACGAAGGGCGTCATCGGAGACCCCATTCACTTTCATGCTTTGGGTGACATGCAAAAATTTGTCGAGATGCTTGTTGGCATCATCACCCGGTCCGCGAAATGGACACGAATTTTGAACTTGTTGAATCATGTCATTCTTAAGTCCAAAAGTCGTTGCTTGAATTGCAATCGGAGCAATTGGTCCACCTCGACCATCTAAAGACGGTTGGCACAACTCCTCCATAGTCCGGAGGTCGGGAACTGGTAAACCACCTCCTCCGGCGGGAGGTGGTCCGGCACCACCTGCTCCATTAGCGGCCATGTTAACTACGGGAGGATTATCAATAGGTTCTTCAAGATTAAAAGGTTCAACAACTACCGGTGGGGCTTGTTGTTGAGGACGGTTTTGATTACGAGATTAAGAACGAGTGCGCATGCACTTAAAATATAAAAAGAAAATTTACACTAATTTTTTTGGTTTTTCAACAATTTTTCACAATCTATTTTAATAACGGACAACGAGATAAGACACTTAAACCTAATAATCAACAAGCTTCTCGGTAGCTCTTTAAAAGAATTAACTTTTAAAGGTGAGTCGTACGTCGCGAGTGATACAAAAGGTAAGTTTTTTATTCTTTGGTTTGAGAACTTATTAATGGATAATACTTTAATTAAAAGTATTATATGTTGGTGTTCTTTTACCAACTTGATGATTTTTATTTATTTTTATGGACAATGTTTTTATATTTTTGGTTTTTTTATTTAATAATAATAATAATAATAAGAAAAATATTTTTGTATTTTTGTATTTTTAATAAACAAAATAACTTCACAAGGGAAGGATCTTCAAAGCACTAATTGTCAAACTTCAAAACGACAAACGCTTTTACACTCTTCCCCGGCAGCGGTGCCAAAAATTGATTAGTGTTAAATTCAACCCTTTATATATATATATATATAAACATAAATATAAATAAATATAAATATATAATAAGGATCAAAATCTACAAAATCAATGAAACCGGAAGTAGTGGTATGTGATATTCCCGGGTCGTTTATCCCCAACGAAGAGTGAATTGGAAAGTCGAGAGTTGGATTGACATTTGATGTTTGAATGGAGGAGATTTGGATTGGATTTCTAAATCTACAGAGAATTTAATGCAATCTACTCTAAAAATGAAAAAGGCACACAAAATTAAGCTAAAAACGATAACGGAAATCTAAAAAGTGAACGGGAACGAATTCCGTTCTTTAAAAAATGAAATTTTGCAAAAACAACCCTATGAGAGCAAATATATTTTTCCTAGGTGCAA
>BQNB010102861.1:0-24152 GCA_026074375.1 Tanacetum coccineum | reverse complement strand
TTCTGTTATAAATCTCTTAAGAATCCCACTAGTTTCATCCTTAGAGGCTAAGAAGAAAACCCAGCTAAACCTGCTAAAGTCATTAGTCACTACAAGGCAATATGTCTTATGGTTGATGGGATGGGATCATGAGAAAACCTTATTTTGGTAGAAAACCCAGAAAACCTAGAAAAACCAAACAAATGCCCTAAAAAAAACAAACAGATGCCCTAAAAAACTAGGGCATCTGTTTGATTTTTTTAGGGCATTTGTTTGGTTTTCTGGGTTTTCTAGCAAAATATGGTTTTCCCTAGAACCCATCCCTATGGTTGATACTACTAACAGATGTTGGACCAAATAAGTCCATATGCAACATCTGTAAGGGTTGGCTGATAGAGCAAACGAGTTTGGCCTTACAGGAGGCTTTGTGTTACTTTCCCTTCTGACAAGCAACACAAGTATGGTTATTTTCAAAAATCTTTGAAGGAAGACCTCTTACAAGGTTTCCGTTTGTTTATTCATTGTTTTAAAATTCACATGACCCAGCCTCCTATGCCATAATTTAGACTCATTAATTATGGCTTTTGCAAACAAACAAGTTATATCTCCAGAAGGAACAACATTCTTTAAATCAAGGCTGTACATATTGCTTTGCCTGGGAACTCTAAGCAGTATTTGGCTTTCATTAAGTAGTTTAAAATCAGGAGACAAAACAAGACATTTAGTTTCAGTGAAAAGAACATTGTTTTTCTTGTCACACATTTGTGAGATAGAGAAAAGATTAAACTTTAGTTCTTTGACAAAAAACACATCTTCAAAGTCTAACTTATCTGTTCTTATCTTTCCTTTTCATGTTATCTTACCACCTCTAGCACTTCCACCAAAAGCAACAAAACCTCCATCAATGTCTTGATAGTCAGTAAGGAAGTCTTTGTTCCCTGTCATGTGCCTGGAACATCCACCGTCAAATATTCCTTTGTTCTTCAAAGCTTGTTGTGGATTTCCCTGCACAAAAGTAAGTCAGTGTCTCTTGGGGACCCAAGCCACTACTGACTTAACTATGCCTTGTGGATCTATATAATTTACTCTTTTTGAGACCCATGATCCACTATTTTCTTTGGAGACATTGTTTAAATCAGTCATTTTAGGTCTCCAAACACAACCTGCTGAGGCCTTAACAGCAGTGACCCCAATTCCCTTAACAGCACTAACTGATGTTTGCCCAACAGTATTAACACCATTTACTCTGACAATATTAATTTTTTCATTTAAAATCCTGGTATTTGGTGCTGTTGATTTATAAAAAGACATTCTAATAGGGGAATGAGACTTATGAAAAAGCATTTGTTTTTAATTTTGAAACATTCACTCTATTTGTATGGGCAACAGTATTAACTGGTCTGAATGTACTAGTTGATGTTGTTGCTCTTAGAGAGCTTTGCTTGGTAGCACTAACTGGTACTCTCAAAGATCGTTATGTTTGGACGTTAGAAAGTGATGGGGTCTTTTTGGCGGCTTCAATTCGAAAGGAGATTGATGGGAATCGGTTTCAGGATGTTAGTTTGCCAACTAGGTGGGTTAAATCCGTGCCAATCAAGGTGAATATCATAGCTTGGAAAGTCAAATCTAACACGCTCCCAACGTGTTTTAATATCTCTCGTCGTGGAATGGATATTGATTCGATTGTTTATCCCATTTGTAATGCCGGTGTAGAATCGACAAACCATATTTTCTTTCAATACGTTGTAGTGAGACAGATTATGCGTAAGATATCTTCTTGGTGGAATATCGACTATTCGGATGTGAATTCTTACGAGGAATGGCGAGTTTGGTTGGTTTCTATTCGGATTCAATCCAAACTCAAAGGCGTTCTTGAGGGTGTATACTATGGTTTGTGGTGGTATATGTGGTACTTTCGCAACAAGCTTCTGTTTGATAAGAAGATCCCTGAAAAGGCGATGATATTTGATAATTTAGTTTCTAGTTCTTTTTATTGGTGTAAATTCAGATGTAAAGCGTCGTTCAAGTGGGACGATTGGCTTAAGAACCCTTATATTGTTCTTGTTTGATCTAGCTCATTGCTAGTGTTTTAATAAATCGCCGTTCAAAAAAAAACCTTGTCAAGACTGCAGATGGAACAAATTTATTTTGATGATTTATTTTCTGAGCACTGTTCCAAACTGGTCTAATTTCCCTTTGGCCAATATTCTTTCCCGTATTTTTTCAAAATAGACTTTTTAGCCATTCTCTTTTCATGAAAATCACAGTCTTTTATTAGATGGTTGTAACTGCCACAAACAAAATAGGCTTTTTTTGTAAACCCAAATCCTAACCCTAGTTTTTGAGTCATTTGTCCATTCCAATCTCATCTATCTACCTTAGGATTTTGAGTGATTATCATAGGTTTTTCAGCTTGTTTAGGTTTAACAGATTCATTCCTAGCATTAGTAAACTCAATCCTTTTAAAACTAGGTTTGTCTGTTGCTTGCAAATTATTAGATTGAAAAATGTCCTCATCATCACTAACACAATCTTCAATGATAACTCCACTAGGCCTAACAGATTCAACTCTAGGCATTTCTACACTAGTATTGCTATTTTGAAAGGTACTTGTTTCAACTTAAGACACACTAGCACTAGTCTTATTTGCTGTAGGCCTATAAACAGAATCATCCAATCCTGCAAAAGATAGGTCAGCTAGTGGAGGCATGTAGTTCCCAGTTAAAGGAGGAGGAACAACATGATATCCATTATCCTTTTTGAACCTATCATTTGTTTGATTGTCATCTCCATCACTTGAACGACTATCAAAGACACTATTAAACAATTCACTACTACTTGAATCATTTTCATTCAATTGATCTCCATATCCTAGACCAGTTTTATCTTTAGAACTTAATTGACTATTAATCAGTTTATTTAAGTTTTTAAAAGATGTTTCAAACTGTTCTAGTTTAGCTTTTAAATCATCTTTTTCTCTTAAGGTTTGTTCTAATTGATTTGTAAGTCTAGTGACAGCATTACCTTTATCTTTTACTTCAAATTCTAATACTGCAATCTTTTCTTCATAGACAATATCATTTTTCTAACGAACAACTAACTGTGCCTCTACAGATTCTAGGCCTAACTGAAAAGCTATAATTTCTAGATTAGCCTTACTAAGAGTTAGTCTTTGTTCATCAAACTGTTTTTGAAGTTTTTCATATGTTTTAACACAGTTTTTAGAACAAGATTGTACCTCTGCCCTAAGGAGTTTGAAGTATAGGCCATGAGAGCAAACCCAGATGGTTCATCTTGAGCTATATAACTCTAGTCATATCCCAGTCCATATTGGACAATCAAAGCATTGTCCTGAACAACCAATGCATCAGAGGTCTCCACTGGTATAGTCCTTCTGGTGTTGTCTCTGCTCTTATACCCTGCATCTCCATTCCTGTTCCCTTGATTTCTTGGTGCTCTACATTCCCTTGCAAAATGGCCTCTTCTATGACAGTTAAAGCATTCAACCTTAGTTTTATCAAAACCTACAGGTTCTTTGCCATTGAAGATTAACTTTCTTCTAGTCTTCTTATAAAATCGCTTAACCTTTAAAAAAAGCATGGCCACTTGCCATTTAAGGTTCATTTCTTCTAAATCATCATGATCAATCTGCTCTAGGTCTTCATCATCCAGTTGCGGACTATTTGACTGATTAGCAAAGAATGAGAACATTAGATCATCAGTATATGATGATGAAGAGGCTTGTTTTTTATTGGTTCGTGACAACAAGATGGTTGTTGATTGGTTACATAATTTAAGAGTTCTTTGGAACTTATTCTATGAAAAGAATCATTAGCAGTTGATGAGAATGATGAATTAGTGACAGTTTAGTGACAGAAAAGTATCGCTAAAAGCGGCGTCGTCTGGATACTGCTGCGCTTCCTTGTTTCTACTGTTGTCAATGACGACATACAGTGACAGTTTATTGTTAGTACTGTTGTCCTTGGTTAATACTGCTGGTTTGTGATTAGTATTGTTTCTAGTCTATTTTAATACTGCCAGTTATCATGGGTTCGTTAACACTGCTGCTAATGGTATTAATGTTTGGTTCTTGGTTAAGAGAAGAATTAACAGGCATCAAAATGTTTTAATTGACAAAGAAACAGCAGTTGAAATTTTAGTACTGCTTGATTTAAAGGGAAGAATTAGTACTGTTGGCTATAAAGTTAGTACTGCCAGCTTTATGCTTAGTACTGCTTATGAGTACTTAGTACTGTTCTTCATAGATTAGTACTGCCAGTTGTATGTTTATACGGCCAATGGCAGTTCATACTGCTAGCCTTATCTTTAAAGGTTAATACTGCTCGTTGAAAGTTTGTACTGCTGGTTTATTGTTTGTACTGCTAGATTTGATCGATATCGGAAAACACACAGTTTTTGGATCTCGTACAACACACACAAAAGGAAGTTAATATTGTTGTGGTTATTAGTACTGCTAGGGTTAGTAGTTACTACTGTTGGACTTAAACCAAGATTTAATGGCTCGTATTTTGGATTATTTGCTGGAATTGGTTACGAAGAGGATTATTTATCACTTATTTGAAGTTGAAGTGGAATTATTTGGATGCGTGTTCTTATCATATCGGGGGGAGGGGTGGGGTCATATCTGTGCGTCGACAAGCAGAGCATGGAGTGCAGAATACCGGAACACTCATGATAGGCACTTAGGGGATTCGCGCGGGAATCGATCACTTCGAGTATTCGTCTGCGTGGTTACTCTGAATTCTATAGATAATAGCTTATGCTGAATCTTAATCTTGGATAAATTCAAACTAACTATGTGAGAACTATGATTATGAATACTTAAAGTTATTCAAATCTAACTGTAATACTAAGAAGAATAATAAAAAACAATGTAAACAAAACTTTGAATATATATTGATTGCAAATATTCTGCCTAGGTTACAGAATAACTAACTATGAAAAGTTGTATCATGCTTTTAAGATTGATTTCTAACTATGTCGTAGGGTTCCTTTTATACACTAAGGAAAACCGTAATGGGCTTACAAAACGCGTCAAGTGATCATGCATATCTATTCCTAATATAACTCAGCATCTCACTTTAAGCCTACAACTATATAACTATCATACTAACTATTATACTAACATACTAACTATACTGCAGTACTAACATATGTACAGCAGGACTAACTACTATAACTAGCAATACTAACATACTTAGTCGTTTTTCTTGAATAAGCTTGAGCAATACAAAATTGTATTGGCAGTACTAACTTTTGTGTTGACAGTACTAAGTATGTAGACATTTAATTCCCAATATCGCAGAATGTACATTTCGCAGAAACATATTTCTCAGCCATCATACACATTTCGCATAATTC
This sequence comes from Tanacetum coccineum, assembly GCA_026074375.1. Classification (NCBI taxonomy): domain Eukaryota; kingdom Viridiplantae; phylum Streptophyta; class Magnoliopsida; order Asterales; family Asteraceae; genus Tanacetum; species Tanacetum coccineum. Next base: position 18,791 of record BQNB010102861.1, on the reverse strand, counting down.
AAGCTATTGCCACATTCCGCAAAATGCAACCTTCTACCCAGAATTTTTTGATCCAAAAACGTTGTCTGACTCTTGAATAAGCTTCTAATAAGCACATATATCATGGAATTACATCTTCATCATCACAAACAACAACAAATAAGGTTGAAATGATCTAAAAAGCACCAAAACTTTCAGTTTCAAAAACTTTATAAAAGCTTCACTTTTAATCCATTAAAAACAATTTTGAAAGAGGGCTTTTAGCACAAATTAAACACTAAAGGTATGAAAATAAGAAAGTAGCAAACTTTGGATGAACCAAGCTTATTAAAAAAATAAGCCAAGCCTAATAAGCTTATAAAAAGCTACAATATAAGCTTGAAAAATAAAATCACAAACACTAAACCCACCCGAGGCTCTTGATACCATAAACACGAATCAAAGATACAAAATAAGATAAGAAAAGAGAAGGAAGTTAGAGAGAGAAAGAGATGGTGTATTGAACAATAGTGTAAAAGATTACAAATGAACAACCAACCATTCTCCATTGTGGAGAAGGGGTATTTATGCTCCCATAGGCTTGTTGGACGCCTAGGGTTTTTCATGGGCTGGGCTCGGGTTTTGCTTGGGCTTTTGCCCGCAACATGTGCAGTATTAGGTTGACTAACGAGCTCGATACCCGTAACTTAGCCTATTACAACATATATTTAATAAAGATCGAGCTTCCATGATTAGTAGCCGAGCTTCCTTGTTCGTCTCAATATTTTAAGGCTAACAAATATGATAATGTATGAGAAATGTATTGTAATTGTGTTATTGAACTATATTATTTGTTATTAGTGTTATTGAACTATGTTATTTCTTATTATTTTTATTGAGCTATGTTATTTCTTTATAAGTTTTTTTGCCAACATCAAGTGTGAAGTCATGTTCTAACACATCAAGAAAACATTTACGGGTTTTTTTTCACAAATTACATTACATTATTGACAATGATAATTGTTATTATATTATTACAAAGCCTTTTGATTCGGCACTTGAACTAGCTCTACAAGCCTCGCACTCTTCGTTTATCTCCTCTTTTACAATGTATATGTGAAGGAATTGTGGCTTGCCGTGCCTAATATACATGTATAGATCCATGTAATCTTCTTCAGTCCATAGTTGTTGTAGTCTAGTATTTAGATCACAATTAGGTTTTTAGAAATAGCAAAAATAATCATTTGACTTGATATTCTCAACAACGCAAGTAGCATCACTTATTGTCTTCATAATATTAAACATGTCTTCCCTGCTAAAATCATCAATGTTTAAAAAGTCTACTTCATGTATCTTTCCATGTAAGTATTTTCTTATTGAAAAACCAGAGAAACGTCCTTCATGGTGTATTAATATTGAAAATAGGTATAAAAGTTCATCTGTGCATTATAAAAACAAGATTTATTGGTCAAAGTATCTTTGAAATATAAAGCATTAAGGTAATGTGGCAAACATACCATAAGTATTTCCAATGTATGATGGTGTACCAGACTCTCGGATACATTAAAGCTTTGGTAAACCCATAAAGAATTTTTAGAAAATAGGTGGCATACTCTTATATTTATATACAATCGATATATATTTGCGATATTACATTTTTTACAAGATAAGATTCTTGCCAGATTACAACTGATGAAAAGGATAACTTTATTCAGGGATAAGATATTTGTGATATTGCATTTTTTGCGAGATAAGATTCTTGTCAGATTACAATTGATAGAAAGGACAACTTTATTTAGGGATCATATATTTGCGATATTTCATTTTTTGCAAGATAAGATTCATGCCAGATTACAACTGACAAAATGACAACTTTATTTAGGGATAAGATACGTATGATATTGCATTTTTTGCGAGATAAGATTTTTGCCAGATTACAACTGACAGAAAGGACAACTTTATTCAGGGATAAGATATTTGCGATATTGCATGTTTTGCGAGATACGATTCTTGCCAGATTACAACTGATAGAAAGGAAAACTTTATTCAGGGATAAGATAGATATTTTATTAACTTATAAATACCCCTTAACTTCAGCATACAACTTCACATTTATACTCTTTACAATACCATTTTAATTAACAAAATGTCTAAACAAAACACTCATCAAAACACAAAACGTTCCCCACTATACCACAACAAACCATTCGCAGCTCCCCAACATAATGTTGCGTTTCTTCATCATAACTAAATATGAACATCCTTTCCAGATCCCTTTTCATACCATTTGAGGTGGTGAAAATGCGGTTAGGATAATGCCCTTCCTTGCAGGTATTTCTTCCAAGCGCGAAACTCCGTAAAAACAACATAGATTATGTAATGTGTCATAAACTGTGAAATGCCGAAACATGAGTACGTTAGGAAAATAACCGAGGAAGTGAGTGGGGACGATCATTTTACGCGTGACCCAGGGCTTAGTGCGGTTCAATATCTAGCTGCTGAAGGGAGTATCGCAATTGGTTGTTTTGGCGATATGAAAACCTTTTGCAAGAATGGAAAACTTGAATATGTTGTAGCAGTAATCAAGTCTTGTACGCCGAATGTGTTGGGTGATCTAACAGTGACACTCAAAGATTTTTCGGGTATATGATGTGTCGTTGTGTAGGTGTTATTTATGTATCAAGTTTTACTATTTATTTTATGCGACTATACTTAAAAACAATACTTTAACAGGCAATGTACCTGGTCAGATAAAGTTTCGTAGTAAGTAGGGTGTCGATCCAAAGAGCGAGAGCGTTAACTCCTAAGTTATCAGTATTTGTTATCTATGTTAGTACTAAATTAATCTAATTTAAACCTAAGTTAAACCTAAACTAATGATAAGGGGGGTTTTCAGCCTGAGAGACTGGCACGAGGTTTAGTTATCTAACCTAAGGTTTTGATGACAAGTAAAGCAATAAACACACACAAGAAGACAAACAAACGATAGAGAAGCGGTCGAGAACGAATGTCTGGAAAACTACAACCATGAATAATCATAAGATAAAACGCAGGTTTGTTTATTTAGTGCAATGATTGTCTTATCTCGAAGGGCATATCATTCCTAGACTTAGGCGGTACTTCTTCCTAAGACCTAGACACGCTAATTCTGTCACAATTAGACGCATCCGCATAAAGCATCCTTATGTTGATTATAATCTATCTTAGGATCTAAGTAATGGTGCTCTTACTAAACCCTAGCTCATCGAGACTTTACCCACTTACTGCTTAACGGCTCTTTATATACTAGTAGTCCACTGTCCGAGTCCTTACCAATGGAATAAGAACGTACTCGTTGATACCAAGGTCACCTTATGGCTCAACTAAGCTCACTAATCTAAAGGCAAAGATAGGTCAATATTTGTGATCCTATGATTCTAGATATATAAATTGCAATATGGAGAGCTATCCTGGACTCTTAGCCTACGCCCAAACAACACCGAAGTTGTAGCGCATTAAATATGTAGGACTAGACCTAGTTGAATGATAGGTCGCATACTTAAGCACGTAAATGAATATAAATTGATAAACATAAACAACAATCAATGATAAATTAAGCAATCAAGATAAACAAACCAAATATTAGATCTTCATAAACATGGCTGATACCTAAAGGTATCAGCCGATAGTCATTGTAAAAATACACACGGTTTGATATATGAATGGTATGTACTTAATTACACATACCTTTTACCTGATACAACGAGCCTAAAATGACCAAAATATATCAAAAATGCATTGTATTTGTGTGTTTTATGATTTATGGTTATGCAGGTAACGGATATTCACTAAAGGATAAAAAAACAAAGCCAAAACTGACAAAACCAAGCACAGGAATGGAAAGAGCATGAAAAGTCGAAGCCAAAGACGTGTGCATCTAAAATGGACCAACCCGCACCCAAGTTAATGGGCCAAGTCAACCCATTAAGCCCCTATCTATAAGCCTTAAATCATAAATGTCCAAAAACCCTTTAAATCTTAATCGGCCTAAATAATAAGCCTAAAAACACTTAACCATACATCCTTACGGACTAACACCATTAGTCCTTAATGTTTTACATAGTTAGTCCTTGGGGACTATAACAACCCAAGAATTTTCATCAAATGCAAAACCTATTTTACTATTATCACAATTATATGGGGAAATTTTTCGCTTTATTATATTACTTGCATTGTCAATATCTCATTAAGCAAGGTAACTTGTATAACTAAAGTAAACGATCTTACGCAACCTATCTATGGCCATCCTGTCTTCATATATTTCAAGCAAACATCATAATACGTCAAGTTAATATCATCATATCCTTATTACAAAGTACATTATTCCTATAATGTACAATTCGCAACGTTATATCAAAACGGGCTCTAAACCGTTATCATATACCTCCAAACCGACACAAACAAGGAAGTACACATTTTACACAAAGCAACTAGCACCATCCATGACTTTAATCTACAGGGTAGGCTAAAGTGTAAAGGTGTAACGAAACATATTTTTAGTGGTGTAAGAAACAAAAGGAATGGCTCATATGGTTTTTCTAGGGGTATCTTACTCTAAAAATGAGAGTAACAAAAGGGTTTTATTCGAGGGTTAACTAACCAGTAAACTTAGTTAATATTACATAATATTTGTTTAAGACATAGGCCATTTGTTTAATCCGATAACACCCACACAAAAATTTACAATCTGGACTAATTCACTCCAATTATACAATAATTTCATTATGGTGGTCTCGAATAGTTATACCTAGCCTAAGTTCTAAAGTTTATTACAATAACGCACACTTATTATATTTGTGGATTTTTAGTAAAAATGGGAGAAACATAATAGGCTTAATCCTCACAATATGGAAATAAGGGATATGTGTGCGGGTTATGCAACTAATAATCGACAAAAACATGCTAATTTTTTTTAAATTTGTTAGGTTCAAGAAAAGTGTTTATTATTATAAGAACCCTGTTTTTCATTCAAAAACAAAGCACATTGAGATTAGACATCACTTTATCAGAGATTCCAATGAAAAGAAGCTTATTTAAACAATCAAGATTCATACTGACAAGAATGTTGTAGATTTAATTACAAAATCATTTGATGTAAGTAGATTTCAATATCTGATTGCTAGTATTGGAATGCTCAATCTTTAAAGTCCTGATTAAGAAAATGGTGAAGTAAAAGAATTGAGAGAATTTATGAGTTGAAAAACAGAAAGAGAGATGTGTGATAAAAACAGATAGAGTGATTTGGTGAATAAAAGAATTGAGAGAACTTGTTAGTTGAAAAACAGAAAGAGAGATGTGTAATAAAAACAGATAGAGTGATCTGGTGAGTAAAAGAATTGAGATAATTTGTGAGCTCAAAAACAAAAAGAGAGTTGAATATAGCAAAAACAGACAGAGAGAATTGCGAGCTAAAATAATTGAGAGAAATCAAAAATAGATAGAGAGAATTGTGAGCTAAAAGAATTAAGAGAAATAAAAAACAGACATAGAAATTTTGTGAGCTAAAATATTAATTTGATGATGGAAAAGCTGATTCGAAAGGAATTGGAGTTAATGCTGGTGATTCAAAGTTAATGCTGCTAGGCATAAACTTACTGCTGCTAGGGAAAGTTAATGCTACTAGGCATAACTTACTACTACTGGTTGTAAGTTAATGCTGCTAGGCTTAACTTACTGCTGAGTTGCTACTGCTGGGTTACTTACTACTGCTAGTTGAAAGTTAATGCTGCTAGGCATAACTTACAACTGCTGGTGAACGTTAATGCGGTTAAGGGTAGTTTCATTTAATCATTTAATCGATTTCAATCTTTCATATACCCTCTAAACATAAACCCTAACTCAATTTTATCATTTATCATCAAAACCCAACACAATGACGACCCTACAATTTGTTGATACTCATAATTTAATCCGTTTTTGGCTAAACCAGCTAAAAGTGAGGGGTTTGAACAAGTTGTTGATTTTATGAATGCTAGTTCAATAAGATATGCTTTAACCGTTAATCCTACTATATATACTTCATGTATTGAACAGTTCTGGTCTACTGTCAAGGCTAAAACGGTCAATGGGGAACAGTAGTTACAAGCCCTAGTGGATAGAAAGAAGATTGTGTTTTTTTTTTTTTTTTAAAAAACATGGGGGGGGGGGGGGATCATCATAATTGAAGCAACTGTAAGAAGGAAGGGGTTTTTTGTGGGGGGGGGTTTTTACACACAACAATTTTTTGAGGGGGGGGGGGGGGGGGGGGGGGGGGGGGGGGGGTGGGTTCTTTATTGGAGATGCTGATGGTATTGATTTTCTGCCAAATGCTACAATTTTTGAACAACTTACACTCATGGGGTATGAAAAACTTTCATAGAAGCATACTTTCTGTAAGGCATTCTTCTCTCCCCAATGGAAATTTCTTATCCATACTATTTTGTAATGCCTAAGTTGCTAAGACTACTGCATGGAATGAATTTAGTAGCACTATGGCCTCTGCAATTATATGTTTAGCCACAAACCAAAAGTTTAAACTTTTCCAAGTATATTTTTGAAAGCATGGTGAAAAACTTGGATAGTGCTGGCAAATTCTTGATGTATCCAAGATTTGTGCAAGTATTTTTGGATAATCAACTGGAAGGAATGATAAATCACAACAGAATTTATATTGCACCATCTCACACAAAGAAGGTTTTTGCTAATATGAAGAGGCAAGGAAAGGACTTTTCTGGTAGAGTAACACCCTTGTTCTCAACTATGATGGTGCAAGCTCAACAGGAACAGGGTGAAGGTTCAGACATGCCAACTGATCCCCATCACACACCCACCATTATTCCACCATCAACATCACAACCTCAAAGGAAACAGAGGCCTAGGAAACCCAAGAGAAAGGACACTGAGATTCCTCAGTCTAGTGTTCCTGTGGAGAATGTAGCAGATGAGGCTGTCTATGAGGAGAGGGATGACAGTTTGGAAAGGGCTACCACTACTGCTACTGGCTTAGATGCAGAGCAGGACAGAGGTAACATCTCTAAGACCCAATCCAAGGCAACACCTAATGAACCAAGTTCCATTGGAACTAGTTCAGGTGGTGGTCCCAGGCGCCAAGACACCATGGGGGATACCATTGCTCAGACTAGGTCTGAGAATGTATCTAAATTTTCCAATGATCCACTGCTCGCAGGAGTTAACACACCTCGAAGTGGTGAGGATAGTCTGCAACTAAAGGAATTGATGGAATTTTGTACCAAATTGCAACAAAGAGTTCTTGACCTGGAAAACACAAAGACTGCTCAAGCACAGGAGATTACAAGTCTGAAAAAGAGAGTCAAGAAGCTAGAGAGAAAGAAAAAGTCAAGAACTCATGGTCTTAAAAGGTTATACAAGGTTGGTCTGTCTGCTAGAATTGATTCCTCAGATGATGAAGCTAGTTTGGGTGATCAGGAGGATGCATCCAAACAGGGGAGGAAAATTCATGATATTGATGCTGATGAAGACATCACCCTGGAGAATGTTCATGATGCTGATATGTTTGGAGTGCATGATCTTGATGGTGATGAGGTGTTTGTAGAAACTAAAGAGCCTGTGGTTAATGCTGCTACAACTACAAGTACAATTCTAGTTAGTGCTGCCAAAGATTTATCTGATGTTGACATGACTTTAGCTCAAGCACTGGCAGAATTAAAGAGTACTAAACCTAAGGTTGTTATAACTACTACTACAACAACTACAACTACTGTTACAAGAGCCAAGGCTAAAGGGCTTGTTATTCAAGAGCAGGAGCAAGCATCCACACTAATAACTTCTTCAAAGGACAAGGGTAAAGGAATCATGGTTGAAGAACCTTTAAAGATGAAGAAGAAAGATCAAGTCCTCTTTGATGAACAAGAAGCTATAAGGATACAAGCTCAATTTGATGAGGAAGAGTGGATAGCAAGAGAAAAAGAAGAAGCCAATGCTGCCTTAATTGCATAATGGAATGATATTCAAGATAAGGTTGAGACTGACTATGAATTAGCTCAAAGGCTGCAAGTAGAGGAACAAGAAGAGTTGACAATTAGAGAAAAGTCTAAACTGTTTCAACAACTCTTGAAGAAAAGGAGGAAGCACTTTGCAGCTAAAAGAGCAGAAGAAAGGAGAAATAGACCACCCACAAAATCTCAACAAAGGAGTATAATGTGTACCTATCTGAAAAACATGGCAGGATGGAAGCCCAAAGACTTGAAGACTAAGTCATTTGCCAATGTTCAAGAATTATTTGAGAAAGCTATGAAAAGGGTAAATACATTAGAAGACATGGATACAAAAATGGTAGAAGGCAGTGAGACAAGAGAAGAAGAAAGTTCAAGAAGAGAAAGTGATGAGCTAAAATAAGAGAATTCAAAGAAACAAAAGATGGATGATGATAAAGAAACTAATGAGCTTAAACAATGTATGGAAATCATTTCAGATGATAGAGATGATGTATTGAAGCTACACCTTTATCTACTAAATTTCTAACCATTGTTGACTACAAGATCTACATAAAAGGGAAGAAAAGCTATTTCTAAATTATCAGAGCAGATGGTAATTCTCAGATGTATTTAACTTTTGGAAAGATTCTTAAAAACTTTGACAGAGAAGATTTAGAAGTTCTTTGGAGTATAGTCAAAGCAAGATTTAAGAAGATAGAGCCAGTGAATTATATGGATATTTTCTTACATCTTAATTTGAAGACCATGTTTGAACATCATCTTAAAGATAGTGTATGAAAGAATCAACAAAGGTTAGTTAAAGTGCTGAATTGAAAGCTTTATGATTCTTATGGAGTTCATTGTGTGACAATGCATAACATACTTTATTATCTGTTGGTTGAGAAGATGTATCCACTTACAAAGCACACACTACATCAGATGTTTAATGATGTGAAGCTCCAAGTTGATTTTGAGTGTGAAATGGCATTTGAGCTTCTTAGATTGGTCAAGAAACAGCTTAAGGAAGGCTATGTACCTCAATAAAGTGTTTGGAAGCATCCTCTTGGTGATTCATGAAGCTTTTAATGAAGAAACTTGATGATTTTGAAGATAAATATCAAGTTTAGAGGAGGATTGTTGAGATTAAAAGCCTTCTTGAAGTTACTGCTGTTATGGTATTAGTTATTGCTGCTAAGCATAAATTAGTGTTGTTAGTAATCTTAAGGAAAAATATGCTAGGTAGTTAGTACTGCTAGTTACTACTGCTAGTGTAAGTTACTATTGCTAGTGTATATTACTATTGCTAGTTACTACTGCTAGTAATGTTAGTACTGCTAGAGTAAAGTTAGTACTGCTAGTGTAACTTAGTACTGCTGGTAAAGATTGAAGAAAACTTTCTAAGTAGTTAATGTTACTTGTACACAGTTAGTGCTGATGGTACAAAAGTTACTACAGTTGGTGTTTGTAACACCCCCATTTTTGACATATAGCAGCGGAAGCTAATCCGGGGTATTCCTTCATGAATCAACAGACATAATCATAGAAAACGACTCATAAAGAGACGTTTTGGAAAATTTTGTTATCATTTATTTATTCATCAGAGTTTTTACAAAAAAAGGTCTCAAAATCTAGAAACATAAAGTTTGAATGATAACAATTTAGCCATCTTTAATTCTGTGCCACTTCGTGTCATAAGTTGCTCAATTACGTAAGATAAACATGCTAAAAAGGTCAACATAATGGTTGAGTAAAATTCATAGGTTTATGATAAATAGTTAAATACAAGTCATCATAGACAGTGGGATACGTTGTTATACACCTATAGATAGTAATACTTGCAATGAGTACAATTGTCATAGAAAATAGTATTATTGCCCTAAGCTCATGACATTAATACGTTAACATAGAAATCATCGAAATGACATTGGTTGAGGAACAAATGTCCCTGTGGAAAGGTAACTTGCCAAGGTTACCCATTAAGTAAAATATAGTGTGTTTGGTTACCCCATGAATTGGTATACCAACGGGAGTCGTCACCCCCAATAGATCTATCCATAATATTTGCGTTTACTCGCAAGTAATTAATGTTTCATGATATGGAAATATTGGCACTAGAAGGTACATAGGCAATACTATATCTGGATAGCATACAGTTGGAAAAACACTTACATTCATGGTTTAAGCATGTATCCCCCTCGCGGGTTTATAAAGTATTTAAAAGATTTAAAAGTGGGCTATGAACTCATCTTAACAGGGAAATCTGATTGATGGCAAAAGTATATGAAAGTAACGGCCTCGTCACGTAACCTGAGTGTAATATGTCAAGTCTTAGTGTGATTGTATATGTTTCAAAACTTTATAATGTTTAACATACATCTTATTTTGATTTATTAATTTATGGAAATATTGTATCACTATTCGGGCTATCATAATTTAGAGGTCGTGCAGTAAACGTTTGAGGAGCTAGGACACTTTAAATCGTAAATCTAGCAAACTCATCAAAACGTATACTCAATGAAACCCCTCACATGAAATTCCCTAGTAACGTGATACGTAATATTTTAAGTTTCTTCTAAAGCTAGTCGATGATAAATTACATTATATTTATAACATAATTGTTTTATAATGCGTCGATCGATGATTAATAACGATAAATGTGTCGGGTTTTAATAAAATCGAGTTTTATAATATTTATATATATTTTTATAATTTATATAAAAATATTATATTTTATATTTTTAAGAATGCAAAAATGACAATATATACCCTTGGTTTATATACTTTTACAAAGTTAGTCCTTTTAGTTTATACTTATATAAAATTAACCTTTAACTTTGGAAATTGGCAAAATAGGTCCCTGAGGTTTATACTTTGGAAAAATTATAGAATTAGTCCCTGGATTTTAAAGTTTCAGAAAATGGCAATATATACCCCTTGCATGGGGACGAATTGCAAAATAGGTCCAAAAGTCATGCAAGCTTATTTTTGGAATTCAAAAGAGTTTTGCAGCCCATGGTTTATAAGAATAAGCTAAAATAAGTGGCTTTTACGTTTAGATAGCTTATGAAAAAGGGCTTATGATTCAAAAATACCAAAATGGGTACGTTTGGTTCGTTTAGGGTTTAAAAAGAAACCCGATGGGTTTAGGGCTTTTAGGATTAGTTCTAGGGTTTATAAAAGTGACATACAAGCTTATTAGAATAGCTTAAGGGTCTGTTTAGGGTTTATAGCTTATTAGGGATCATGAAAATAAGTTGCAAATAGGATTCAGGGTTTTTAGGGGACAAGTTTGGTTGCTAATTTTAACTAGGATAGCTTAGGATTCAAGGGCTGATTTAATAGGATTATGAAGATGGCTAGGAGCTTATTAAGATGATAGCAAGCTTATGCTAGCTTGCTCATAGAATTTCAAAAGATTTAGGGCTCCAAAATAGACCCGTTAGGTCACGGTTTTGGTTTTTAAAATGGTTTAACATGAGTTTTAATTGTATAATGGAAATAACCAGATTATGAAGGATCTAATAACATAACAAGAGTGTATAGAATAAGATGGGAAAGCTTACAAGTGCACGAAATAATGAAATGGGTCAAATGGAGCAAAATGGAACACGTGATCTTATGCTATGAATTAAGAGCTTGTTTTTTTAACCTTGGCTTCTAATAGGCTTGTGATTTCTTCCTTAGCTTCCTTAGGATCTACTAGTAACCATTTGTTTGTATGTTTATGTTTGATGTGAGTTTAAGGCATGTATGCATGCGTCTTTATATATGGTGCAAGAACTTGGAGACCAAGTTAAGCTAGAGAGGTGGCAAGGTATGGTGAGGGCACGGGCTGCAAGGAGTGACAAGGATGGTTTACTTGGTGTGCAAGGAGAAGAGGTGGCATTTTTCTTGGTGCCCAAGGTGATGACGAGGCTAGGGGTGACAAGGAGGTGATAAGTAGCTTACAAGGAGCTTATAGAGGTGCTTGTAATGTGTGGTGTGGGTTTAAACTAGGTTAGAACAAGGGTTTAAGGTGTACGGGTTTGATTAGGGTTGCGGGTTAAGGTTAGGATTTAGGTTTAGGGTTTAACCGAGCTAGGGTTAGGGTTTAGGGTTAATTAGAGTTTAGTTTAGTGTTTATGATTAGTGTCTAGGATTAGGATTAAAGTTTAGTGTTGATTTAGGTTTAAGGATTAGGGTTTCGTATAGAGTTTAGGATATTGGGTTTCGGATTAGGGTTTATGGTTTAATCCGAATGTAGATTAGGTTTTAGGGTTTAAATGTGTTTAGATGTTGTTGCTAAGAGAGCTTGTAAGCCTTGCTAGAAGAGTGGTACAATCGGATTTCAAAAATGGAGGGAAATGAGCTTATTTGAATATCATGCACATTGAGCTTATACTTTAAGCTTTAAGGTGTTGTACCATGATTTAGGAGGGAAAACATATTTGAATTTATGCTTAGGAATACTTGTACATATGCATCATAAGCTTGTATATTCATTTTGTATGTATACATTACATGTAGTTAGGGTTTTGGTATAAACGTTAACGGATAAAGTTCATTTAGTAATAATGTTATGAAAATTACATTAAATAGATAACGTATATGATATAGAGGATATTAGAATATTGACTTAACATATTAAGTCATTTACTTGATATAAACGTAGATAGAATTGGCATAGGTAGTTGGGTGAGCTCATTTACTTTAGAAATGTAAACTATGTTACATAATGGAATAAAGCAAAAAACAATTCTCGTGAAATGTAGTATTTAATATAATATAAGTGGAAATTACAGTGATAAAAATTATAGGTTGTTACATTACCCCAACCTTTTAGAAATCTCATCCCGAGATTTAGTTGAGTGATAGAGTGATATTTGGAAACAGAAGTTCTTAGCTTTTAGAGTTTCTGGTCTGATCGCCTACTTTGTTACAATTCTGACACCTGACAGTGCAAGGTCTTGTATGATGCAGTATACACTTCCTACACAGGGGATGAGGTCCATTATATCCATGGTTTCCATAAGTCCTAAAGGTTTCCTACCTTCCATTTTGCTGCTGGTGGTAATCATTGTTACGGTTGTTATTGTTGTTGTTATAGTTATTTTGGTAGTTGTTGTTGTTGCGATCATTGGGGTAGTTATTGTTGTCATGATTATTGGGGTAGTTGTTGTTGTCATGATTATTGGGGTAGTTGTTGTTGTTGTTTCTTCTATCATTAAACTTTCGTTTGTGATCATTGGTTCCTTGCTCAGCATCGTGCTTTGTTACCTGATCCATTAACCTCTGGGTTATGGTAATGGCTTCCTCCAAAGTTTGAGGCTTTGAAGCGGTAACATTTCCTTTAATACTTCTGGGTAATCCCCTGATGAAAGCTTCCATAAGTTTCTCAGTGTTTGGTACCATATTTGGACATTAAGACTGGTAATTCCTGGAATCTTATAGCATAAGTCTTGAGATCATTTCCTTTCACAACCAAGTTATAAAATTCGTCTTCCATTTTCTTGACTTCAGTTCGAGGGCAATACTTATTGGTCAAGAGCCTTTTCAATTCAGTCCAGGCTATCTTGTCGGCTTGCTCTATTCCAATAGGTTTGGCATAGGAATTCCACCAGGACAAGGCATCCTCGGTGAGAGTACCAGTAGCAAATTTCACTTTGCAATCCTCGGTACAGTTGCTATGAGAAAATACCGATTCAGTTCATTCAAACCAATGAATGAGACCAACAGCTCCTTCCGTACCATTAAAGTAGAAAGGTTGGCAATTCATAAACTCCTTGTAAGTGCATTTCCTTCCTACAGGAGTTTCTCTTGGTCCAGTATTCCTATTTGGATTGTCAGTACTTGCCATGGTTGTAGCTTGTGCTTCCAGAGCAGCAGCAACACTATCAGCAACTAGTTGCCGGATGGCAGCCTGAGTCATAGCTGGTGCTGCAGATGTTGATGTTCTCTTGGGAGGCATCTATCAACATATACAAGACAACACAGAATAGGAATCCATAAAACAATATAGTCATATCACAAGTTAAGATATGAAAATTATAATACAAGGACTTGTGATCATTCTTTGATATTACATTGCAGGATATAACGGAAAATTTTGGAATCTAAGACTTCCAGAGATGAACACTCTAACAAGCATCTGACTCATTAGGTTTCTCGGGGACTGGTTCACTTCCCAGTGGTTGCGGTATGATCCATAATGAGTTATCTAAGATAGACTTATCAAAGGGATAGTCTGGTGGTGGTGTAGTTGACCTAAACGGTGATGAAGATCCTACTGATGAAGATGGAGATATTAGAATGGGTGATTCAACAGGTGTCTTAGCGTCTTTAGGTGGTGAAATCTTCTCGAGAGGAAAGAAATGTCAGGAAATCAAACATTGGTGATAGTGATTACATGGGATGGAAGAGGCAAAATAGAGGTGGAGAATAGGAGATTGTGTAATTCTAATTATCAGTAGCATCATATCTGCATGACTTCATTTTTTATTTTTATATGGGTCATCATAAAAAGGTGAGAGGGCTAGTGAGGCTAAAAGATACTTAGTTAAATCATCTGAAAAGTTAGGAGAGGTGTTTCCCGGTGAGGCTGGGAAATAGTCCGATGAAGCCGGGATGTAGTCAGGAGAGTATGTAGAGGAAAAAGTATCCTCAACATCGGAATAGGATAATAATAGGATGGGGGAAAGACATGACTATATAACAACCCAGTAGAAATAACATAAGTTATTTATATATAATATAATAGTAGTGTATTATCTGCCATTTGGAATTCTTTAAACTATACTATTCTGGAAACTGCATGTGGACGGAGGACTTCTTGGATGAAAAAATAATGTTCGTTTAGTTTGGTTTTACCCTTGGTTCTCTATAACATGATCTCTGATACCAATCTTGTTAACACTCTCCAATTTGACAAATTTATAGCAGCGGAAGCTAATCTGGGAGAATTACTTTATTAGGTTACAACAGTCTAATCATAGAAAAACGATCATAAAGAGCGTTTTTGGAAATTTGTTATTATTCATTTATTCATCAGAGTTTTACAAAAAGAGAGGTCCCAACATCTAGAAACATAAGTTTGAATGATAACAGTTTAGCCATCTTCAACTCCGTGCCACTCCGTGCCATATGTTGCTTAATTATCTGAGATAAACATGCTCAAAAGACAAACACAATGGTTGAGTGAAATTCATAGGTTTATGATAAATAGTTGAATACAAGTCATCATAGACAGTGGGTTACGTTGTTTATACACATTTTTTTTAGGGAGGGGATTTCATGGTAATAATTTCAATGAGTATAATTATCATATAAAACATTATTATTGTCCTAAGCTCATGACATCAATACGTTAACATGGAAATCACCGTAGTGACATTGGTTGAGGAATAAATGTCCTCATGTAAAGGTAACTTGCCAAGGTTACCCACTAAGTCAAATATAGTGTGTTTGGCTACCCCATGAACGGGTATACCAACGGGAGTCGTCACCCCGAATAGATCTATCCACAATATTTGTAACACCCCCAAATAGGGTCGCAGCGGAATAAAGTGTCCGGGAGCGTTACTTCATAGATCAATAGCACAAGATATGAGAACGACCTCTAAAAGAGTCGTTTAAAATACGATAAATTGGATTTATTGAAATTGTTTGATACAAAGCACAACGGCTTAAATTGTTCAATATTTGATAACAAATATTTTAGATCATAAAAAATATCCTAAGATGTAATGACTCCAAATCTTTTATGCGTGACTCCCCAAAAGAGTATCCCCAATGTATCCTTAGCACCTCGTGCCTCATATACCTAAGAAAACATGCTTTAAAACGTCAACATAAAGTTGGTGAATTCATAGGTTTATGTAAATATAATGTAGGACCGCAAGATTTCCCCGTGATTATGCAACCTGTACACACATCACAAAATGTATTTACGTTTTCCTAAGTTCATGAACTGAGGCTCGTTTGTATGAATGCAATATTAAATATTGCCACATTGCCCGTGATGATGTTCAACCCGAAACATCCCAAATCCAACATGGTATACATCCGTTGGTTCACTCCGTGACACCAGTGAGAGTTACTCACCCGAATGGGGATGTCAATCCCAAATAGATCTATTTATAATATTCGCGCTCACACAAAGATAAATAATAGTCATGATATGGGCCTTAATGGGTTTATCGCTACTTAGGCATGCACGTAATCATGATAAAAATGTCACTTGCGTCCAATTTGTAAAATCAATGCAGGCGTTTCTCACCCCAAAGTGTAAATCGTTTATATTGTAAAAACCATTGGGGCTATGAACTCACCTAGGTGGAATAGTGTTAATAATTTGAATCAAAGTGAGTGAGTCGTCAGACGTTTTTCCTGAACGCTTACTAATTAATATGTTGTCGTATTGAGTTAACAATGTATCTTAATAGTACTACATACGTTGACTTTTTAGCATGTTTTATCTCAGGAAATCAAGGATGATGGATGACTTGGAGTTCACGAGGAGGGTCTTGCGTGGTTTTTGTTTGAACTTCTAAATATCCCCGTGTTAAAATGTTATGATACAATTTGGTATTTTGTGAAACTTAACCTTATGATGGGTGACTTTTGTGGTACTATGGTTTGACCATATGTCGAATATGGGATATTGTTCAAACATGTTATTTTGGGACCAATGTTATTATAACGTCTCTTTTGAGTCGTTCTTTATGAATTATGTGTGATCGTACTATGAAGTAACACCCATATATGTTCCGCTGCGTTGTCCCGAAAATGGGGGTGTTATAAAAATATTATATTTATAATATTTATCCCCCTGATGAACACTAGTTTTAATTGTTTTTATAAAATTATATAAAACTACTTTTATATAATTAATCGTCGTAACCTTTCAAAAGTCATAACTTACTCATATTTAATCCGTTTCGCTCTTTCTTTATATATATGGATTCGTATTTGAAAAGTCTAATCAAATTTTAAATTTATGATATGGTTTGGTACTGTTATGAACAGTAACATTAAGTGAAAGTTTATAAAAATATTTTTTATAACTTTAATTATTGAAATCGTATTTTAATCGTATCTCGTTCGTTTTAATCCGGTTTTTAGTGATTCCTATGTCCACGTCTTTGTAATTAAAAGATCTATTTATGAAAATTATTTCCCAACAGTATACTGTCATGAACAGTAACCTATTTTTATAAATTTACTTTTATAAAAATACTTTTTAACTTAAACTTGTAAATAACGTACACCTTCATTTTAAATCCGTTTTTTGGGTTTCTTACATGTTTGGATTCGTCATGAAAAGTACTATCTTTATAAAATATCTCCCTTAATATATCAGATCTAAAACAGTGAATATTTTTATAAAATAACTTTTATAAAAATACTTTTATATATTTAATTATTGGAAACTTGAAAATGTCATACCTCCTTCGTTATTGCTTGGTTTTTCAAGTTTCTTATATGCTTACGATCCTTATATACCTGATTTATATACTTTTCATTTTATTAAACTTTTACAAGTCCTATAACTTATGAAATAACATAACTTGATATATATTAGTCCTTTATAATGTGTCCATACTACTTTTCCATGAGTAAGTGTCCTCAAAATCATTTATTTATAACTTTTGTAATTAAAACTTTCAACACAAAATAATTCATAAACTAACCACATAAATTATTTAACACTAATGTTCGTATAAGATTTGAATTATAATGTCCTTTTAATATCTCATAATTTCATAAAAATAAGCTAGGTGGTGATTAACATATATAAGCAAGCATGTAGATAATTTAATGAATGAATGGAATGTTTAAACTTTAAATAGACCTTATAGAAGAGTAGTAGGATGATGAACACAAGCTTATACTTAAGCTTAAACCTAATGAATCAACCACAAGATCAAACCCTAATTATGAAAATCCTAATTATGTTTCTTGTATGCTTCTTGTTAAACCACAAACCCAAGCTTCTAATGCACTTGAATGATCTTAGATATACTTAGAACGAATACTTGTATGCTTGAATATGAAAATTATATGAAACCCTAAATAAATAAGGGTGAGCCGTGGGTTATAGATGGAAATGGAGAGAGTTTTGTGGCTTGGTGAATTGCTTGGAGTATGTAAATGAATGCTAGTATGTATGACCTTCCTTATTTAGCAAGTGGGAATCCTTAAACCATCCAAAACCAAACCATGGGATGTAGTGGTTTCAAGTACAAGTGTAAGAAGGCTTCTCCTCCTCCCTAGGCATGTACATGGTTGAAATTGGTGTTTAGTGTACATGTGATGTGCTAATTTATGGAAACTTGTGATGAAAGTACTAGTTGTGGGATTTAAGAAAGTGTACAAGTGAGTTTTGATTTAATTATCAAGTGTATGTGTATGTATTCGGCCTAAGTGGCTAATAAGTTATAAAGTGAGTTAATTTTTATGTATTGGGTATAATTGTGGGTATTGGTTTGAGTATAGATAGGTATAGGTGCTTTCGGGTATGCCCGAATGTAATTTATTGCGAAACGTAAGCGTTTTACATACCAATAAAAATAAATTATGAAAAGTTATAAATTATACTCTTAATAATCATATTATACTTGCTTGATGTAAACTTTTATTTGTTTGGTGTCCGTTTACATTGAATGGTGATTTTTAGTTTACGCGATTTAACTATACGATAATAATTAAAAACGAACGCGTAAAACTCTAAAAATAAATAATGGAATAAATGAAGTCGTAAATGACCTGAAAATGTGAAATGTTACACTTTTATGCAAACCTTTCATTTAGTGAATTCTCTATTGTATTATATAAATGTGTTATGACGATCCTCTCTGTTATATCTCGTGTTTTCGCCTTAGA
>BQNB010102860.1:12500-24153 GCA_026074375.1 Tanacetum coccineum | reverse complement strand
TTTGTTAAATCCAATGTATCAGTTTTAAACGACTTTTTGGGTCGTTCTTATATTATCTTGTGTTATTGATCTATGAAGTACCACCCCCAACTCATATTCCGCTGCGACCCAATTTGGGGGTGTTATAAATCGCCCAAGGTCAAAACACATATAAATCGCTTAAGCCAAAAACAGCGTATAAATCGCTTAAGCCAAAAACAGCGTATAAATCGCTTGAACCCTAACTCGTATAAATCACCCAAGTATCTCAGTACGTATAAATCGTCTAGACCAATCTTCAAAACCTTAGAAGACACACTTTTTGATGTTTTTTCTTAGTTTTTCTTGTACAACTAGTAGTTCTAAGCCTAAAAGAACCTTAAAAATGCAAACTTTATGGTTTTTAAGACAAAAAGTTTTAAAATCAAGATTTGTACTATAAAAAGCTTCGAACAAAAAAATTGCACAAAAATAGATGTTTTCCTTGGATCTTTGCTTGTACACCTTGTATGACTAATGATACTAGATCCTTATACCAAAGTATTTGATACGAGAACAACACTAAAAGAGAAACGCACATAAGAACAAGATTATCACCCCATGGCTCTTGATACCAATTGTAGAATATAAGTAATCTTTAAACACACACATAAGTATGAAGAAATCTAGAGAGAGAAAGAGAGTGGGAGGTTGCTTCTAGTGAGAGAAAATGAAAGAGAATAATGTATAACTATGTGTGACAAATGAAACAACCAACACCCTTTCCATAGCATGAAAAGGGTTTATATACTACTATACTAGGCCGGTCATGGGCTTAGTCCATGGGCTTTCCATGGGCTTTTCCTTAACTAGCCTATTTAGTTTTTAAATATTATTTAATGAGCTATCTAGCGATATTTATAAAAGTGACCGATACTTTCGTATTCCAAACACCTTTGTTGGAAAATTTATGTCGTCGGAGAAATGAAAATGGCAAGTGAGTAGCTGAGAGAGAATATGTGGACGAAGCGGGTAAAATGGTAGATAATGAGAAATACAATTTTTTAAGTAATAAAAGCAACAAAGTACTGATTTTTCAAAGTTGAAATAGTGTCTACATTCTACTATTGAGTTGACTATGCTAGAAGAATGAAAAAATATATAAAACATATGGCATGTATTGAGGTGTCAACTTGTGGTGCTTATTTTTTTCACACCACGTGTTCTTTTTTATGAGCTGACGTGGCCTTCTTAGAATGAAAAAGTTCCTTACTTATATTATAGGTAATAAACTTACGAATCTTAGAAACCCACAAATGAATCTAAACAAATCTTAAGAAAAAACTAAACAAGTGAAAAAAAGGCATACGGTCTCTCTTCTTTTCATAGCGACAAATAATGTATGTTGTTTGATTCATCTTCGGTATAAAGAAACCAAAATCAACACAAATCGTGTATAAGTAAGTTTAGGCACAATGTCAAACTCAAAATAAAAGATAAGTAAGGAATAGAAAGATCAGATTACTTTTGTCGGAAAATTTATGTCGCCGGAAAAATGAAAATGGCAAGTGAGTAGCTGAGAGAGAATATGTGAACGAAGTGGGTAGAATGGTAGATAATGATAAATACAATTTGTTGAGTAATAAAAGCAACAAAGTACTGATTTTTCAAAGTTGAAATAGTGTCTACAGTCTACTATGGAGTCGATTGTGCTAGAAGAATGAAAAAAGAAATAAAACAGGTGGCATGTATTAAGGTGTCAACTTGTGGTGCTTATTTTTTTCACACCACGTGTTCTTTTTTTATGAGCTGACGTGGCCTTCTTAGAATGAAAGAGTTCCTCACTTATATTATAGGTAATAAACTTAAGAATCTTAGAAACCCATAAATGAATCAAAACAAATCTTAAGAAAAAACAAAACAAGTGAAAAAAAGGCATACGGCCTCTTTTGTTTTCATAGTGACAAATAATGTATGTTGTTTGATACATCTCTGGTATAAAGAAACCAAAATCTACACAAATCGTGTACAAGTAAGTTTAGGCACAATGTCAAACTCAAAATAAAGGGATAAGTAAGGAATAGAAAGATGAGATTACTTTTGTCGGAAAATTTATGTCGCCGGAGAAATGAAAATGGCAAGTGAGTAGCTGAGAGAGAATATGTGAACGAAGTGGGTAGAATGGTAGATAATGAGAAATACAATTTGTTGAGTAATAAAAACAACAAAGTACTGAATTTTCAAAGTTGAAATAGTGTCTACAGTCTACTATTGAGTCGACTGTGCTAGAAGAATGAAAAAAGAAATAAAACAAGTGGCATGTATTGAGGTGTCAACTTGTGGTGCTTATTCTTTTCACACCACATGTTCTTTTTTTATGAGCTGACGTGGCCTTCTTAGAATGAAAGAGTTCCTCACTTATATTATAGGTAATAAACTTATGAATCTTAGAAACCCACAGATGAATCAAAACAAATCTTAAGAAAAAATGAAACAAGTGATAAAAAGGCATATGGTCTCTCTTGTTTTCATAGCGACAAATAATGTTTGTTGTTTGATTCATCTCCGGTATAAAGAAACCAAAATCTACACAAATCGTGTACAAGTAAGTTAAGGCACAATGTCAAACTCAAAATAAAATATAAGTAAGGAATAGAAAGATGAGATTACCTTTGTCGGAGAATTTATGTCGCCGGAGAAATGAAAATGGCAAGTGAGTAGCTGAGAGAAAATATGTGAACGAAGTGGGTAGAATGGTAGATAATGAGAAATACAATTTGTTGAGTTATAAAAGCAACAAAGTACTAAATTTCAAAGTTGAAATAGTGTCTACAGTCTACTATTGAGTCGACTGTGCTAGAAGAATGAAAAAAGAAATAAGACGCGTGGCATGTATTGAGGTGTCAACTTGTGGTGCTTATTTTTTTCACACCACGTGTTCTTTTTTTATGAGCTGACATGACCTTCTTAGAATGAAAGAGTTCCTCACTTATATTATAGGTAATAAACTTACGAATCTTAGAAACCCACAAATGAATCTAAACAAATCTTAAGAAAAAACGAAACAAGTGAAAAAAAGGCATACGGTCTCTCTTGTTTTCATAGCGACAAATAATGTATGTTATTTGATTCATCTCCGATATAAAGAAACCAAAATCTACACAAATCGTTTACAAGTAAGTTTAGGCACAATGTCAAACTCAAAATAAAAGATAAGTAAGGCATAGAAAGATGAGATAACCTTTGTCGGAAAATTTATGTCGCCAGAGAAATGAAAATGGCAAGTGAATAGCTGAGAGAGAATATGTGAACGAAGTGGGTAGAATGGTAGATAATGAGAAATACAATTTGTTGAGTAATAAAAGCAACAAAGTACTGAATTTTCAAAGTTGAAATAGTGTCTACATTCTACTATTAAGTCGACTGTGCTAGAAGAATGAAAAAAGAAATAAAATAGGTGGCATGTATTGAGGTGTCAACTTGTAGTGCTTATTTTTTTCACACCACGTGTTCTTTTTTTATGAGCTGACGTGGCCTTCTTAGAATGAAAGAGTTCCCCACTTATATTATAGGTAATAAACTTACGAATCTTAGTAACCCACAAATGAATCTAAACAAATCTTAAGAAAAAACGGAACAAGTGAAAAAAGGCATACGTTCTCTCTTGTTTTCATAGTGACAAATAATGTATGTTGTCTGATTCATCTCGGTATAAAGAAACCAAAATCTACACAAATCGTGTACAAGTAAGTTTAGGCACAATGTCAAACTCAAAATAAAAGATAAGTAAGGAATAGAAAGATGAGATTACCTTTGTCAGAACATTTATATCGCCGGAGAAATAAAAATGGCAAGTGAGTAGCTGAGAGAGAATATGTGAACGAAGTGGGTAGAATGGTAGATACTGAGAAATACAATTTGTTGAGTAATAAAAGCAACAAAGTACTGAATTTTCAAAGTTGAAATAGTGTCTACAGTCTACTATTGAGTCGACTGTGCTAGAAGAATGAAAAAGGAAATAAAACAGGTGGCATGTATTGAGGTGTCAACTTGTGGTGCTTATTTTTCTCACACCACATGTTCTTTTTTTATGAGCTGACGTGGCCTTCTTAGAATGAAAGAGTTCCTCACTTTCATTATAGGTAATAAACTTATGAATCTTAGAAACCCACAAATGAATCTAAACAAATCTTAAGAAAAAAACAAAACAAGTGAAAAAAAGGCATACGGACTCTTTTGTTTTCATAGCGACAAATAATGTATGTTGTTTGATTCATCTCCGGTATAAAGAAACCAAAATCTACACAAATTTTTAAATGATTAAATGTCCACGTGAATGACCGTTGACAACGTTCGTATCTTGGCGGGGCAACCATGGACTTATATGGTTGCAGCCATGGCGAACGTTGCACATCTATCATGCGTTGGCAGATGTCTCATGTCATGCGTTAGAGGTGGTAGCGAGACTTCATTAGCCAATGAACATGGAAATGGTAGAATTGAAGCCATTTTAATAGTTTAGGGCTCACGTTATTGCCCTGATTCTTACCATAGCAACCAACCTTCTGTTTTCTTTGTTGGCTTGGAACGTTTCTACAAGTGATGATCGTAAGTTCTAACCTTGCTCAGCTCAACGTCTATGTACCTATTATTCTTTGATATATGTTTACTGATTTTTTTTATACTTCTCGCGTGCAGGTTGTGGTTGGAGATCATTCTCCGAAACTCAACCAGAGTTTTTTTTGCTTGCACAATTTCTTTAGGATGTGATGATTCGTTAAGATCGCTTACTGATGTCGGTGTGCGATATTCGATTATCATTTTTTGCACTTACTGTTGTCGGTGTGAGAAGGGTCAGACAAATAGTCGTTTAGTTGTGTACGCGAAATGCAGGGTGCGCTTCATTTAGACCAACACAGCCCACGTATAAACTTTCTATGATATTTCTCCCATCCTTTTCACACCAACACCATTGGGTACATTGTCGTCACTGTCTTAAATACTTGAACGTACAATTTCGCAGGTTGCTATTTCCTTTATTTGTAGACGCTGATTTGTGTTGTGTTACTGCATTTTCAATCAATTGATTTTTTTGGGAAGACCCACCTAGCATCACATGTCACATGTTATTTGTGAATTCGAGGTTTTATCAGTCGCTTTATGATTGTAATAGTTTCATACGGTATTGTTGAGCAGTTAACGAGTTATGCACTGTTTGAAATACAATTGCTATGTATTCTGGATAGTTTGAGGATATGTGTGTATGTAGCATGTTGTTTCAGGAAGTGATGACATCTGTTATTGATGACGCGTTATTTGATGGTATACTTAGAACGGCGAGGCAGTCATGTCATATATGTGACTACAGCCCTTTCGGTAACACGTTGTTTTACGTCTTGATTTGAGCCTTAATTCTTAATGCTACACACATACTCCTTAGTTCGTCCAAATGGGGCTTTCAATAATATTAAGTAGTATTCCAAATTAGTTGTTCTTGACAACGTCTGCATCTAGGTTACATTAAAGAGAATTACGTGGCTGTATTTACAGAGTGTGCTCTAGAACTGGCCTTTACTTTTTCTGACAGGTACATAATTGGGTTTTTCTTTTCCATATTTTTTTCCGCCGTTCCTTTGAGAAATGATGGTTGGCTGAGATGACCAGTCGTATATTTACTGATATTCACAAACTATGCAAAGTCTGAGCCTAACAACAAACGGGATTGTATGTTTTTCATTATTTGTGATGTTTAGTTATTATCGTCTGCGCACGATGGTATCGGTGTTCGAAGGGTTGGGAAAATAAGAATATGGTCGGGTATGGGGACTGCAAGTGGCTTTTCTTTTGGACCCACTTACTCTCGTTACAAAATTCGTATAATATTTCTCCCATCCTTTTGACACCGAAACAATTGCGTCCGGTAGTGTTCGAATCCTAAATAATTTGACGTCCAATTTCGCATATTGTCTCTATGAAGCCTACTGGAATGGATGCGTCATTTCGCCAACGGCAGCTTATTTGTATATATATACTGTGCGATCCACATTTGTACCATGTATCTTTCTTTGTGCATAGAATGATTCTATTGCTAAATATTTTGTTCAGAAAAAAGATACATAGTACATGTGTAGACGTTTTTCTGTACACGTTTTTCTATACACGTCGAAGGGTTTGGGAGCATTCTGCTAATTCTGTACACGTTTTTCATAGGATTAGTTGTTCCTATTAACTCATAGCATTCAATGAGATCCCCGTTTAATGCTCTTAGTTAATGGGAGCATCTGGTCCTACGGAAGCCGGTACAAAAAGTTCACACGCTCGATCAGGTTGATGTGAACATGGTAACGTAAACACTGGAACATTACAAGATTGTTTGTATTTTGTAAATATTATTTCCATACACTTTACTTCTTGCGACTCTCGGTACAAGTTTTATGTGGGATCAGTTGTCCCTATTAAGTGACAACCTCAGGCGAGTTCCCCGCTTGACAGTTTTACTTAATGGGGACACATGGTCTTACGGAAACTTTCTACCATAAATTGACGCATACAGAGCCACGTATCAGTTTTTAAATATACTACTCAGTAGGACTATGGTTAATGTAGTTTACCGTACAACCTTATTGTCCGGTCATTTGTTCCCATTAACTCATAACTTTCGACGAGAACCCCGTTTAATGCTCTTAATTAGTAGAAACAGATGGTCCTACAAGAATCAAGTACATTAAGTTAACTCCGTTCGTTAAATTTGTGAAAGACGTGATGGTGACATTAGAAGCGATAAATGTATATTGGTTTTGATATGACGTAATTGTATTGCCATTCTTTGCTAGCATTCATTGTTTTGACCAACAAGCAAGCAACATTTCTCATAAAACGTACCCAACTAAAGAAACGAAGAAATGAAATATAAGGTTGTCAGACTAGATTTGGTGCAAATTACGTCTCTCCATCTCCTTTTCCATTTCGTCTCCTCTTTCACATGTGTTAACTTTACCGCTAAAATTGACTTCCTATCGACTATTATAAATTACGACTATTATAAATTAGCCTTACCAATGCCTCTTATCAAAGCCGAAATGCATTTATCACTTTCATTGGTACTGTCATTTCTTAACGCACGTTTCATATAAAAAAGGCAACTAATAACATGTACGTTATAAGAAAATAAATAGTGTTGCGACAACAAACAACCACGATACCGAGTTAATAAAAGTCTCGCCGCAACACGCGGACACCGAGCCACTCGTTTCCACTCAAATATTGGTTTTGTGTAGTATCTTGTCGCTTGCACGAAGGCTGGACGGAGTGGGTGCAAACTCACCTAGGTGAGTTTCCCATTCGCGCACGAGTGCCACGCCGGTGGCAAAACTCACCTAGGTGAGTTAACATTATCAAGGTGAGTTTGGCTTATTTTTTTTGTTGATAAGTGAGATACTCACCTCACGGTGAGTTTAAAAAAGTGGGCCCCATGTTTAATATATAATATATTTAATTTGGTTGTGAGTGTGTATTAATATTTAGTGGGGTATATTTTATATAAAGTGGGTATTTTAATGAAATGTGAGTTTTAGTGGTAAGGTGAGTTCTTATTACGGTTGTAAGGTGAGTTTTATTTGGAGTGAGAAGGCTGATGTGACGCTGATGTGTCAGGTGGGTTTACCACCACCACTCCATACAGCCTAATGGTACCACATACATTTTTGTCATTTGGTTTTAGTGGGATGGTTTAGTTTCTTTTTTATTCCCAAGTGGTATCGTTTATTTATTGTTTTCTTTTGTTTGGGTCCATTCTTTTTAATTCGTCGAAAATGATTTATTACTTCTTTTGTATCTTGTTATCATTTATTTATTGTTTTCTTTTGTTTGGGGTCCATTCTTTTTAAATTCGTCGAAAATGATTTGTTACTTCTTTTGTATCTTATCTTGTTTTTGGTTTGCCATTTTAGAACAAGAGGATGTTATTATTAGACTAGTAGTAATGCAATCGGATAAAGTGATCAAAACATAACACCCGTAATGCAACCGGACATGTGACTAAACACTAACAACAAAAAACAACCCAAAAAATAAATTAGAAAAAAAAACACACACACTCTTTCAATTCATTCGGTTCACACACAGACCAAACAATTCCTTTTGAAAGATTTACCGACCGAACCCCAGGGCCGGCCTTTGTGTTGGGCCAGGTGGGCAACGGCCCAAGGCAGCATTTCAGAAGGGGCATCATTTTGTTAACGCATGTTACATTGAGATAGATTCATTTTTTTAATGCATGTTAGTATTCCCCTTATATATTTACACATTTAGTCACTGGCAAAGTCAACAATCAGTTACATAAATAAATGACGTATGGAATTATTCAAGCCCACGTAACTTTGCAAACCCATGTTGAACACATAATGTAGAAAGTTTCCAGTTAGGCAGTTATCTCACAAATGACATAATAACTCACAAATTGAAAAAGTCCCGGTGTTACAACCAGATAAAAAAAAAGTGCATAGTGATTTGTGGGCGATCAAGGCAATTCACAGTCGATTCAATCATATATTATTCTCTTAAATCTTCATCTATATGTAAACTACTAATCAGGTGATATTATTCCATAATTCACCTTTATTATTTTATTTTTTATTTTTTTGCTATATTGCTATTATATTAAATAATTTACGCTAAAAACTATAATGTTGCGTTGTTCACAACTGTCGGGTGCTCAAAATAGGAAAAGAAAGCAAAAAGAAGAAGAATATAATAAAGCTCAGTTAGGTCTTTGAAACCGTTTGTTGTTAGAAAAAAAAAATAATAACGTTGAAGAAAATATTGAAAGTTAATAAAAATCCTATAAACAATGAAAATATATTAGGAGTACGATGAGTCAAGAGAGGCTGAATGGGTTGTCAATACTAAGTATAAAAGGTAGTTTTTTTTAGAAAATGTCGACTATGACAAGATAATTGATGAATTTGCTTCAAGAAGTGCACGCAGACATCGTTTTAGGTGATATAACCGGAGCTTGTAATTCAGAGTTTATTTCTTTGTATCGTAACATTTTACTTAATAAATAAAAATCGGCATAGGATGAGCAGCCTAGCTTAATTGAGTAGGTTCAAAACCACTAAAAGATAATGTGTTTTTTTATTATAAGGGGGCATATTTTTGTCGGCTCGCCCCGGGCATCAAATACCTCAGGACCGGCCCTGCCGAACCCTTTGGTTCTCATAGAGAGGGGACGCATCGGTCGCCTCTAGACCGACCAAACCATCCGGCGGGATTACTACTAGTCTTAGAAGACATCTATCTCCATACGTGTTTTTTACTTTTGCACACATTTTTTCGTTTTTTGCTTAAGTTTGCATACATTTATACTCAGTAGTATATTTTAAAAAAGATGTGACTTTCTATGTTATTAGTTGTAGCGTATATATATGTAACGGAATTAATCCTGCGGTCTTCGTGTTAGGATACACCGTGTTCGAGTTCGCATATAGTAG
The DNA here is from genome assembly GCA_026074375.1 of Tanacetum coccineum. NCBI lineage: Eukaryota > Viridiplantae > Streptophyta > Magnoliopsida > Asterales > Asteraceae > Tanacetum > Tanacetum coccineum. The sequence continues at coordinate 14,704 of BQNB010102860.1, read as the reverse complement.
GAGGTCAAAATCGAGTCCGCGTTGTTTTGTGATCCATGAATATAGTTGATGTGTTGATGTATTTATTAGTCTATATGGGTTTTCACTTTTCAGACTCAACTTTTGTTTCTCAAACCCTATACCTTTACAGCTTCCCAATTACTTATAATTTCTTTTATCTTTTTAATTTGTCGCTCAACTTGGTTCAAAAATATAACAACTCAAAGAAAATTTGTGTATGTATGACTATCGAGCATTTATTTATTTGCCAAGATCGCCTGGTTTATGAACGAGTTGTTAAAATTCACAAGTATCCCATATTTATGTGGAACCAACCGCGGATATATCTAGAGGTAAGGGAGGGTCCGGGCCCTCTCAAACTTTGAGGTCAATAGTGAAAAACAAGCACAAGTTTAAGGAGAATTTATGAAATATCTATTAATATTAGGCTTCAAAAGTTAAAGACCAAAAGCCCAATTATATCATTTTGTGATGTCTCAAAATAGAAATAATAGTTCACTTCTTGTTTCAACAAATAAAAAAAGATTTAGTAAGCGAGACGATATATGATTGGTTGAAAAGTATAATAATCTCGCTTTTTCTTAAATTGTGTCTTTTGTCTAGAAACAATAATTTTGATAATGGAGTATAAATCAATGTATTTTTACACAATTTAAATTTTTGTTGGGTCTTTTTATAAGTATAAGAATTTATGTTTCCGCCCCTCTCTGGTCTCTACAGAAAAGTTCAAGTTAGAAGACCAAAAGCTAAGTTATATTTTCTGGGTTTTTAGTATTATGTTTACAAGAATCAGTGCATTTTTACACAATTTAATATATAAGAATTTATGTTTCGGCCCTCTTAATAGAAAAGTTCAAGTTCTCCAAAGGTTAGATTGTTAGGATCAGAAACTGAGACCAAAAAACATTGGCCCAAGACGGGTTTTATTGGGTTTAATGTTGCTTTGGGCTCCGTTTGATATATACAGGAGAAAGGAAAGAACTCAAAGAAGTCATTATTGACCAAGAAATGATTATTTACCTATATCCTAAAACCCATCACGGGTAAAAACTATATCCTAAAACCCATAACGGGTAAAGACAAAATAGAGCAGATTTGGTGTTGGGCTACCAGTAGTCCATTATATCTAGCCCAGATCCAAAAAGATGATATAACAATCCTCCGTTCTTCCCCACTCTTACTTATTCTGGATTCTTCCCGCCCTCTCCACAAATTTTCCTCACCGCCCCATTCTTATTCTTAGTTTCTATCAAACTCCCATAGATTTCCATCTGATTTGTCTCGAATGAAAGAAGAGGAGGATTACAAAAGCGAATCTTCAATGAACTCTAAGTTTAGGTTGATTAATTTTAGATATCTTTAGTCGAGTGATGTTGATAGCTTATGTTTTTTTGGTAAATATGTTAGGGTTTTTGAAATTATGGTGTTAACTGTGGTGTTTTTGGTTGTTTCAGAGTAGGATTGGTGGATGCGGTTGTTCCTTATCTAATCCAGGTATGTGTGTGTTTTTTTGTGTCGCTTGGTTGATCATTCTTAATCTACCTAACAAAAACTCTTTTAGTTTTAAGATGGAGAAGAAGGTGTGGCAAAAGAAGGCAAAAATCAAGTATGTAAGTTTATATTTTAGGGTTTTACTATGATTATGGATTATGTAAATGAGTTTAGTATGTGTTTGGTTTATAAAATTCGCTTTTTGGATTTATTTTTTTCTATTGTGAGGAAGAAGCTTTATTATTATGCACTGAGTTTAGTATGTGGGGATTTTCATGAACTGATTACGGATTACATTGGCCAGATTGATTATGGATCAAATGAGGCATCAAAGAAGCGTACATGGTTCTGAAATGGGTTTGTACTCTTTTTTGAACCTTAGGCTAAGGTCCTTAGCCTAACACTGTCATGATTAATGAGTTGTGACTTTATGTGTAACTTGATATTATTGCTTCATTATGTGATCATTATTGGACGATAGTCGTGTCTCATTGATAATTATTTTAACACAGTTTTCTGCTTGCAGTTTGCGGCTGAAAGTTCTGCTGGTACTTTACTTATCCGTGACGTGGCTGCTACATGTGTGGGATCAACCAGAGGTGCAACTCAAGGTAAATAAGGTTCTTTTATTTGTATCCATTTTTTTTACTGTCATGTGTATTATGTTGTTCTTTTGTCGACAACTCACGGAGACCAAGGTTTGTTGTTGCGGT
>BQNB010102860.1:0-7500 GCA_026074375.1 Tanacetum coccineum | reverse complement strand
AACAAGGCTTATACTATGTAATTAAAAAAATGCTTTATAATAACAGTAAAGATGTATCGGTTTCAATTACCTCTGAAAGAAATATATGAAATAAGTGTACCGGATCAAAGATATCCGACAGTAGATAAACCATATCATTCTCGACGACCGAGGATGCCATATCTTGGCTGATCCTATTATATACTCGGAAATAAATGATACAAATACAGAATCATTATCTATAAAAGATGGACTAAACTAAAGTTTTTAATTGCTCACGGTTGTGTATATGTCAACTGCAAAAGGACTTCAAATAGTATATCATCCTCATGCATATAAAGCTGGATAAAAGACTTGGTGAAGCTCTTGCAGCTATCATCATGTAACTCATGGTTCACAAGTATATATTCAGGAAGCTGTTTTTTGAGCCATTCATAAAGTGCTATAAAACCTTCATTTGACCAAGACGTCACATCCCCACATAAACCTTCCTTCTTACGACTTTCTGGTAACCGGATTAAACTAAAAGCACACCTCAAGTAAAGGAAAACGACCCGTCTTTGTAAATGTCGATGAGAAGTTACATTAAATGGAGAATCTTTGAGGCAATCCTCTTGATCAGCGTCTGTTTGGTCTACAGAGTCAAATAATAAATCTTGAAAGTACTTTTCAATAAGATGCAACCATGAAACGGCCATTGTACATTCTAGATTGTCTCGAGGACTGAGCCTGATCATTAGCACCTGTGCAGAACCACACAGCGATAAATAATATAAAAAACAAGCATATCCCAATCATATGATTCATCGAAACAAAAACCATACCAGAATCTTGTAACGAATATACTGAGAGATAGACGTATAATGACGATTTTCACCTTTCTCGCCAAAACACCATTTTAAGATTTTTGGACAGATGTTGAATATTTCATGAATGGGTGGATTGTCGTCTTCAGGGTCAACTACCGAAACCACGGAACAGAACAACTGAACAAGATACCCTATAAAATCAAAGAATTCGTTACCTACACCAATGTCATCAACCAACATCCCGTTACACAAGTCCCATGGTATATTTTGAAGGCAAGAACCGAGTACTTCCCAATAAACTTGCACGATTCTATCATTGTCTTCATCTTTCACCGTTTTCAAAACCATGCGTAATACTGATACAATAGCACCTACTGACCCCCATCCAGCATTATCCACCACTGACCGCAAATCCAATTTCAAATTAATCAAATCAGAACCCAAATATATATCTCTACCTAGTGGATCCGAAGAAGGTGAAATCACTTTACAAATTAATATCTCAAAATAAAAACATAACAACTGCACAAATTCTTCCCAGTATCTCCTAGATTCCACCACAAACTCCGATAACGACACAATTACATTTCCGGCCAGATGTCGAACATAACGATTCTTAACTGCTAGCAAAAACACCTATAACAAATCAACATTCAAACATTACTAATTCGAGTTCATAGAGGGTGTTGGGCGTGCATATTTATTCTGCTTATGCTTATAAGCAGAACAGATAAGCAGCTTGAAATAAAACACTTCAGAAAATAGTGTTTGGATTTGCGTATTTTTTCTGCTTATACATTGGTACTTATGAGTAGAGGTGACAATTTCAACCCATTCAAACAAAAATAGGTCAAATGGGTCACCTTATAGGTTGGATTGGGTGGAGTGAAACTAGGGGTGAGCAAAAAAACCGAAATAACCGAAAAAACCGAAAACCGAAACCGAACCGAACCAAAAACAACCGAACCGAACTAATAACCGAACCGAATTTGCCAAAACCGAACCGAACCGAACTACGAATTCGGTTGTTGGATATGGGTTTGACAGTCTAAACCGAAAACCGAACCGAAAACCGAATTCATATAAATATATATATTGTTTATATATTTATATATATAAAAAGATCAATAAAATTTTATATATAAAAAAATTAATATTTATATTTATTTATATATATAAAAAGATCAATAAAATTTTATCCTAATATTGAAAAACACTTTTTATATTTGAAATAATTTTTTTGCTAAAAATATTTGTATATTTTCTTTTTTTTTAACAAATTGTGTAATTCGGGTAAACCCGAAAACCGAACCGAACCGAAAACCGAATTTGAATTCGGTTTGGGTCAGTATATGGGTTGACCTTAAAAAAACTTTTAACCGAACAAACCGAATAACCCGATAACCGAACCGATCAACACCCCTAAGTGAAACTAGAGTGATGGGTCCAAATGGGTCACCTCATTCTTTGTGTGAAAATCAAGAATAAGTCAAATGGGTCAAATGAGTCATTAGTGTTGGGTTTTAGAAGACTTTACAACTTCCTGCTGGTTCAACATTGGTGCTACTAGTGAAGATTTAGTGCTGCTGAGAAAGATTGAAGAAAATAGACTAAGTCTTTAGTACTGTTAGAGCATAGTTAGTATTGCCAGTACATTATTGGTGCTGCTAGTATAGTTAGTGTTGTTAGTAGTAAGTTAGTGCTGCTAGCATATAATAGTTAGTGGGATGTTAGAAAAGATATGCTTGAGTTTAAATTAAGGAATAGTATATGCATTATTCCTCACGCGTTTTGTAAGCCCATTAGGTTTTCTTGGTGTTCTAAAAGGATAACCCTAGGCATAGTTAATTTTATAGATCATAGAGATCAATTAGCAATCATCGAACTAAAATAAAATTATTTAAATAAAACTTGTAACTAGTATGTTCAAGTTTTAATATAAGGTGAGTTGTTTGATAGAAGATCTTTTGTGTTTACTTAATACTGTTCTTCTTAGCATTGTTGATTAGTTTCCGCATAATCAATAGTGTTCAATCAGTGTTTCATTATTGTTGCTTTAGATTTATCTAAAGTAACAAACCTTTTGCAAGCTAAAGGTTCAAGATCTATTCAGTAAGGGATCCAACAAGTGGTATCAGAGCTTGTGTGGAAACTCTGAATAAGAAGAACTCCATCATTTGAAGTAGATTTACAATCAAACTAAGAAGATGACAGAACAAGACTCTCCTCCACCAACAATAACAGTAATGAAAATCCCTATCATCAAGAAGGGAGAATATGATATTTGGAGCATGAGAATGCGACAATATATCTGCCACACAGATCATAACCTATGGGATATAATTGTCAATGGAGATCTCCAAGAAGAGGCTGCACCAGCAGGAGAACAATCTGGTCCTCCTGCTCCTAAGACTGCCAAATAACTGACTGCCAAAAGGAATTAGGAAAGAGTTAAGAGCATCTTGGTTTTAGCAATACCTGATGAATATCTCCTTCCAGATGCTAAATCTCTCTGGGCTGCAATCAAATCAAGGTTTGGAGGAAATGATGAATCTAAAAAGATGCAGAGGAATGTTTTAAAACATCAGTTTGAAAACTTTACCACTGCACCAAATGAAAGTCTGGATAAGGCTTATGATAGGTTCCAAAAACTCATAAGTCAATTGGAGGTTCATGCTGCTCCAGTATCAAAGGAAGATATCAACCAACAGTTCCTAAGAAGTCTTCCTCCTTCATGGAGTCAAATTGCTTTAATCATGAGAAATAAGCCAGACATAGACCAGACTGATATTGATGATCTCTACAACAACCTTAGGGTCTATGAAGATGAGATGAAAAGGTCTTCAAGTTCCACATCTAATTCTCAGAACTTGGCTTTTCTTTCTTCTGAGAATACAAGCAGCACTAATGAAGTTAGTACTGCCAGTGGAAATTTTGGAGTTAATACTGCTGGAGGAACTAGTTCATCAAGTCAGGTTTCATCTACTCCAGGTGCTGATGAAGTAGTATGCTCTTTCTTTGCACAACAGACAACGAGTCCTCCACTTGATAATGAGGATTTGCAGCAGATTGATCAAGATGACTTGGAAGAATTGGATATTAGATGGCAAGTAGCCATGTTGACTGTTAGGGTGCAAAGATTCATTGAGAAGATAGGAAGGAACTTGGACTTCAAAGTAAAACAACCTGTTACCTTTGATAAGTCAAAAGTTGAATGCTACAACTATCACAAGAAAGGGCACTTTGCTAAGGAATGCAAATCAGGAAGGAACCAAGGGAAAAGATCTTATGCTGATAATGGCATGAGGAATGCAACAACAAATGAACCATTATCACAAGTACTGGTGGCTCAAGATGGTCTAGGGGGCTATGATTGGAGCAATGATTTTGATGAACCAGTTAATTATGCTTTAATGGCCATCTCCTCCTTAAGCTCATCAAGTTCTTCTGACAATGAGGTACAAAACTGTTCTAAACAATGTCTTGAATCTTTTAAAACTCTTCAAAAGAACTTTGATAGTGAAAGAGAAAAACATAGCAGAGCCAGACTAGAAATTCAGGGTTATGAGTTAGCCTTAGAATCTCTAGAATCTAGAATTCTTGGACATGAAAAGAATGAACTGGCTTGGGGTGAAAAATATGAGTTTCAAAACTATGAGCTTAAGTGCAGAGAAGTAAAAATCGACAACCTTAAAATGGAACTAGAAAAAGTTGTTAAGGAAAGAGATGAGTTGAAAGTTAAGATAGAAAAATGGGAAGAATCATCAAAGGGTCTTAATAAATTACTCAATAGTCAAATGAGTGCTAAAGATAAAAATGGTTTAGGATATGGCACACAATTGGATGAAATGAGTAACAAGTCTGAAACTGATAGTGAGATTAGTATGAGTGTTTTTGAGGTCAGATCAAGTGATGAAGAGATCACACCAGCAAATGATAGGTTCTCCAAAGCAGATAGGTATCATGCGGAACCAAGGGAAAAGATCTTATGGTGATAATGGCAGGAGGAATGCAACAACAAATGAACCATCATCACAAGCACTGGTGGCTCAAGATGGTCTAGGAGGCTATGACTGGAGCAATGATTTTGATGAACCAGTTAATTATGCTTTGATGGCCATCTCCTCCTCAAGCTCATCAAGTTCTTCTGACAATGAGGTACAAAACTGTTCTAAACAATGTCTTGAATCTTTTAAAACTCTTCAAAAGAACTTTGATAGTGAAAGAGAAAAACATAGCAGAGCCAGACTAGAAATTCAGGGTTATGAGTTAGCCTTAGAATCTCTAGAATCTAGAATTCTTGGACATGAAAAGAATGAACTGGCTTGGGGTGAAAAATATGAGTTTCAAAACTATGAGCTTAAGTGCAGAGAAATAAAAATCAACAACCTTAAAATGGAACTAGAAAAAGTTGTTAAGGAAAGAGATGAGTTGAAAGTTAAGATAGAAAAATGGGAAGAATCATCAAAGGGTCTTAATAAATTACTCAACAGTCAAATGAGTGCTAAAGATAAAAATGGTTTAGGATATGGCACACAATTGGATGAAATGAGTAACAAATCTGAAACTGATAGTGAGATTAGTATGAGTGTTTTTGAGGTCAGATCAAGTGATGAAGAGATCACACCAGCAAATGATAGGTTCTCCAAAGCAGATGGGTATCATGTTGTTCCCCCTCCTATAACAGGGAACTTCCTAACCCCAAGAGCTGACATATCATTTGCAGGTTTAGATGAATATGCCATTAGAAAGAAAATCATTGAGTCAAAAACAACTGAGCTTAATACTGATACTAGTAAATCTAAAACTAGTGAGACTGTAGGTAAAACAAATGAAGTAAACATAGAAAAACCTAAGTCAGTCCATGAATCAGTTGTGCCTAAACCAAAGATTAACAGAGACAAAGTCATCATTGAGGATTGGAACTCAGATGATGAGGATGATGTGTCTGCTGTAAAAACAGTTAGTCCTGTTAAGACTAATGAGACTCAAACAGTTAGAAATCGAGTTGATAAAATTGGTCAAATTTCTCAGAAAGAAGGGATTGGATTTAAGAAAATAAAAGCTTGCTTTGTCTGTAAAAGTACTGACCATTTGATCAAAGATTGTGATTTTTATGACAAAAAGAGTCCAGAACCTAAGCTGAAAACTATGGGCAATACTGGTCAAAGGGTGATCAAACCAGTATGGGATAATGCTAAAAGGGTTAATCAACAAAAATTTTCAAATAATTTGAAATACCCTCAAGCAAGAAGGTCTTTTGTCCCATCAGGAGTACTAACCAGGACAGGTTTGGTTAATCCTGTTAGGCCAAATGGGAAAAGAGCAGTACATACTGTTAGTACTGCTAGGCCTATTAGTACTGCTAGGCCTATTAGTACTGCTAGGCCTGTTAGTACTGCTAGGCCATTTGCCCCAAAAATAGCACAAACTGGTAGTGTTATTAGACCAATTTACCCAAGAATGGACAATGTAAGACCAAGAGCCTCATATTCACCAATCAGGAGGTCTTACTACACAAAACCAGCTTTTAGACCCAAAAACTTAAAACAAGATGTTAAAACTTCTAGGATTAAAAATATGACTACTGCTGGGACAAGAGCAGTAGTTAATACTGGTAAGGGTAAGATGGATAATAACCTTAAGAAGTCAAGGTAGGTTTGGAGGCCCAAGGGAAATTACATGGATCATGTGTCCAAAGAAAAAGGATCTTTCATACTCAAAAAGTTTAAGTATGTTGACCCAAAAGGGATATCCAAGTCTGTGATGACTTGGGTCCTTAAGAGATACTAATTTCTCTTACTTAGTGTGCAGGGCAATCCAGAAAGCATTCTACAAGATCATGCAGTGGTGGATAGTGGTTGCTCTAGCCATATGTCTGGCAACAAAGCTTATCTTTCAGACTTTAAAGATTATAATGGAGGCTTTGTCGCTTTTGGAAGTGATCCCAAAGGAGGTAAAATAACGGGTAAAGGTAAAATCAAAACTACTAATTTAGACTTTGATGATGTTATAGCTGCATTAGTTTAGGGGAGGCAAGTCAGCAGATTACTTTGTTATACAGTTTGTGAAATATTTTTGTAAGCAGATAGATTTTAGATGAGATGATGATTTGAGATTCATTCTATTCATTGGAATAAAGATTGAGGGCTACATATGGTGCTGAGTTAGTTAGTGCTGTCAGTTTGGTTAATACTGCCAGGCCAACACTTAGTACTGCTTGGCTTAGTTTGTGCTACTCAAAAGTACTGCACGATGGAAATGATGTTTGGATTGGGTAAAAAGATGCTGCTTGGATTGGTATTAGAGGCTATAAATGGTAGCTAACAAATTTGATGCTGCCAGGCAAATTTGGTACTAACAGGCAAATTTGATGCTGCCAGGCAAATTTGTGTTGTCAGGCAAATTTGGTGCTGCCAGGCAAATTTGATGCTGCCAGGAAAATTTGGTGTTGCCAGGCAAAAGTTTGTGCTGCTTGTTACCGTTACTACTGTTGGCGAGCAAAACAGATTTTCCTTAATTAAATATAACCTTTGAGATATTTCCGCCAACAAGTTGCTTATAGGGGTCTATAGATTGAAAATTATTGATCATTCCTTCTATAACACTCTTTTTCTCATATAAGGATTCAAGTTTATTCAGTCGGTCATATCAAACCCTAAAGCAAATCTCTATAAAATCTCAATTCCGTTTACCAATCACTCATACTCTC
>BQNB010102859.1:0-24153 GCA_026074375.1 Tanacetum coccineum | reverse complement strand
GTGTTCTAATCGTTGTAATTCTAAACTAAATTAGGTTACTTACATGAAAAATCCTTATACCTTTGCTAGTCATTCTCTTCTAGCTTCTTGCTAGTTTTTAATAAATTCGTCATTCATATATATATATATATACACACACACACACACTAGTAACATAACCCGCCCAACGGGCGGGTTTACTTCATAATAATATAGATAATACGTTATTGCACATGTTCTTGATGTCACGGAGATGATATGCAATGTGAAAACTAACACTTTTGGGAACAAATAGTAATAAAGTTGGTAAATGAAACAACATCATCATTGTAATAACATCATCATTTATGTATACAAAAACTTTGAGTTTGTTAATGTAAGATATCTTTATTAACATGCCTTCCTGCTGCCTGATTAATGTTTTGATTTTTTAACTTTCCAATAACGAAATGCTATAAAACATCATCTTCTTAGTCATCTCCAATTCTCCATCATCCTTTCTTCAATTGTCCCTCTTGTTATGAGTCTAAATATCATCGCCTGCAAAATAACAGATAACAAAATTCAGACACAAACTAAACGGGCTTGTAAACGGATAGTGGTGATGTGGCTTTTTTTCATGGTGACGTGGCTTTTTTTAGGAAGAACAAATACTATGTTAGCATTAATGGTAGAATAAAAGAAGTGTGCCGCATATATCACTAAATACTGTAATAATATCTTCTTTTTTCATGCGGTTCTCTATATAAATATTTATGAAGACTCAGGCGGTGTACCGTTCTGCAAAGCTTCCACCATATCTTTGCAAAGCTTCATAGGTGGAGGTAAGGGCTTTGGGTCATAGCCAAAAACATAACAAAAATCAACATGGAAAAGGCAGCCATCATCCCTAAGTAGAAGATTGTCAAGGTGCCTGCATATTTAAAACAACTAAAGTCACTTACCAAAACAAATTTGTGGGTCTCGAATGGACTTTAAATGTTGTTATAGCAAAGACTATATAATGTTTACTTCGGAAAAATGAGATTTGAAATATATCTGGACATGGGATTAAAGTCTCGAAAGGACTAAGAAGACATACAAGCAGGATGTGGTATAGTAGAAAGGCTCACCTGTCTCCAATGTCGAATATGCATTTGATCACAGAGTAACCTGCACAACTTTTAAAGAATGTTTCAAGACAGGTGGCGGTAATCCCAAACGGCCCCTTCTCGATGAAAGTTCTGCAAGTCTCAGCTAACCCACCACCCCAACAACGTGTCATAGTAAAGTTCATATCTTGCATGAAACTTGATGTCTGTTATGTAGCATTTTTCTGATAACCTCAGCAAACCATGAGACAGAATCCAATTTCAATCTCGAATAAATATAGGCTCTCCATTTACTTTAAACAGCCTGCAGAGTGAACAAAAAATGAACACAACTCTTTGTATAGCCGCTTTCTGATAACCTCAGCAAACCATCAGACAGAATCCAATTTCCATCTTGAATAAATATAGGCTCTCCATTTACTTTAAACAGCCTGCATAGTGAACAAAAAATGAACACAACTCTTTGTACAGTCGCCATAAAGACACGACAATTTCAACCGATTAACTTATGAATGGGTCGATTTGAGCGAAAGTGTATCTCAATTGGGTCAAACATGTGCATAAAGTATCTGCGTGTCAACCCGTGTTTCGATCCACACTGTCTTTTTACCCCTTTCTACTAATTAGTCGGGCTACCCGACCTACCCAATTTGCCTCTTCTGACATATACCTTCCACCAGTACGACTACCGATTTTGCTCTGAATTTTACGGAACCAAAAATGATGGTTCCATGCATCAGACTCTCCATAACCATCAACTTCAATCGTAATTTCAGCATTATGTAGTTGTTGCTTGCCCATGCCATTTGGCCACCACAGATTTGGTTTGTAGAAGAAAAGCTGCAAAATAATAATCATCAACATTTCAAATGGAGATAATATCTTACTTTAAAACTAATTAATTAATCAACTACAAATCTGATCAATTTTTTTTAATTAACTACAAAGATTTTGACATTAAGAACTTGACCTCAGGTAATGTATACTCCAGTTGGTTCAGAAGAATCCTTCTGCCTGTCAGGCACCTGCAAGAAATCACATTTTTATATTAAAGAACTAAAGAATGACGTGGCCTAGCTTCATAATTTACAGCTCCATGCAATAGTCGATATATAATCTGTAACTAATTCATAGGCTGGTTCCCCTAAACAACTTCATAGATTTCTCTAATGGATACGAACATCAATCACGTATTTAAGAATCAAAACTGGTTGGTAAATGAAATACGTAACTTTTTTGTAATTATTCATTTCCAAAGTGCCATAAGCAAATGTACGACGATTCAGTTCTGATGGATAATTAAAGCATACAATATGCAATCATATAATAAATCCAACCTACGTGGCAAACTCTATCTGATATGATGACCTTATGAACATACTTTTTTGAGACCAAATTACCAAGCCCTGATCAATGCAATTCTGGAACTGCATAATTCTCTTTTCAACTTCTGGAACTGCATAATGCCCTTGTGTCCTGAAACAGACAGAGCATGAGATAATTGAGACACGTACCAGATAAACTAATACCACGTATAACCTAAATTACAAACTAACTAATACCAATAAGTAAAGTTTGAAGTATGATTATAAATGATACCCAAAACTATAAAGTAGGGCCACTCACTGAAGAAGAGAAAGGTAACACACTATAGATAATAGTTACTTAAAAGAAACGAAATATATAGTACATCTTGTATGGCATACCTGTTTGACCCATGCACGCAATAACATGAGCACGTCAAGGGAGAGAAGGAATGTTGGTAGAGTAGCAAGAATGGGAAAGTTTATCTCGTTGGCCCTTAATATTTGGTTTAGCTCAAGCATTGCCCTGTTCAGATTATCACCATTAATAACAGATGGTATAAACAACATCAATTAATTTTTTTTGTCTAGACTCACGTTACAATGTCAAGTTACAACTTCTTAATCTGTCATCACAAAAAGATAAACATGTTATGCAACATTACCTAAAATCATTGGGTAGCAAAAGAGAAAGAGGGTGGTGGTATGTTTTAATCATATCATCTAAAACATCACAACTGGAAAAGGAGACTGTAAAGAACAAAAAAAAATAAGCATACATTAAATAAGTTCAAAATGCATCAAGATTAGTGATACTACTTCAAGGCTCAAGTCCCTTATTGGTGCTTAATAACTTTATTTTTAATTAGGACTCCCATTCTTACATGTGTCAAGTCAGTTTATAGATGCCTCAAGTTACAAATATATAACAAAATTTGTGACAACCCTTGAGAGCGAAAAGAGATATTAAGACTGAAAGAGATATGGAACTATGTTTTACCTTTTGTTCATCTTTTTTTCATTCAACATCCTTTTCTGCATTATGAGACATTAAAACAATAAGCGGATGTTTAAAAATAAGTATGACAAAGATTCTCCAAATATATCATCAAAGAACATGTCCTTTGATCGTTGAACCTGTGCATTAAGATACAAAGTCATACTTATGACATTTCAAAGTCGAGTAGCAAATAACTTGCATTTAAGATTGATGTACACTTATATTTTTTCATACCACTCAGTAAACGAAAGTTATATAAATGTACCTGCATAAAATTAAACCAAGATGCTTATAGTGAGAGTCTTCTTTTTCATCCGATTGTTTATATTCGTCCCAATTAAGTAGCGCTAAAATGATTAACCCAATTACGTAAAGAGTTAGATATCCGCCACCAGACATTCCAGCTTTGGCTGCTTCCATTTCCGCCACATGGATCTGGTATTATACCTGCTTAATCTAGAACAAATCATAACAGTTAAATAGGTAACTTAAATGCATAATCTTCGTATATCATTTTTGCTAAAAAAAGGAATCTATATATATATATATATTATTGTACTAATTCTGCATGCCTTGTCTTAGACGAATATATATGATTTTTTGTACATGACGTCAAGTTATTACATGGAATACATTCGATCTATAAGCAATATGAGTAAACATACCTTGGGAGTATATTGCAATAGTGGATCTCCATATATGTAAATATCTCATTCTTGATGTTTAGACAAAGAGATTTCATTTTCCGAAAAGCCGTTGAAACGACCATGGGATCCATCAAGATGCCTTCACCATTCCCACTAACATAGTCATTTGTCTCACTCAAGTGTCGTCTTGATCTTTTCTTCAGGTGGATGAAGACTTTGATATTTGTGTGGTCATGGCAAGTATCCAAGCAAGAAGCTATCCCTCTGATGTGTTGTTTTTTCTATGTGCTTGCAGCCAAACTACCCCTTTTGTTAACATCATTATCAAACCAAACCAAAAACTATAGAATGATGGATTCATGAAACTTGCGTTAACAAAAAATGATCAGGTTAAATAGATCTATTTATAACACTCGCGCTCACAATCTAGTAAATTGACAGTTCTTGATAATGGGAGCAGTGGAGTTTTCGCTACTTAGGCTAAACACGTTTTTATAGTATAAAATGTAAACTTGCGTCCAATTTGTATTAAAAAAAAGCATGTTCTTACCCCAAAGATGTAAATCATTTAAATAATTGTACATAGGGCTATGAACTTCCACCTTAGCAGGTAGTTCTCTAGATGATAAATATATCCAAGTATGGCAAATGAATCACACCGTCAAATACCTAAGTAAATACGGCCAGTCTTAGTCTACAAGTTTAGGCTAACGACTTATAGCATAAACTACAATAAATTGTAAATTAATATATACTGTTATCACTTGTGTGGTGGTGCACATGTTTATTGAATTTGTCTTTACTTGATGGCTCTTGGGAAGGTATACGATTACACACGTTCAAGTATATGTATAAACGTTATTAATAAATATACATATTTATTAAGTCGTGTTTTAAATTCGAATAATATCCGATAAATATTATAACTTGCCCGATTCGTTAAGTGTTTGTTAAAATCACTTTCGTTCATAAAATACCCTTAGGTTTTCTATATTTACCAAATCAGTCCCTAGGTTTATGCAAAAATAGGTTATTTATATTTTTAAACCCCTAAGTTTCTTTATTTACACTTTTAGCCCTTCAACTTTAGAAAGATTGCAATTTTTGGTCCTTATACCTTCAAAACAGTCCCTCATGTTTCAGAGATGGCAAAACAGTCCCTAGACTTTATAAAATTCAGTTTTGACAGTTTCTACCCTAAGTTTCCATTTTTGACACTTTTAGTCCCTTAACTTACAAAAATTACATTTTAAGCCCAACTAAGTTTTAACAAGTGGTAATAGGTTTTATTAAGCTCCAATAAGCCATATAAGCTGTGGCAGCTTATAAATAAGCTCGGATGAGCTTATTTAGGCTTATTGGGCTTTTGGGTCCGTTAAGGCCCATTAAGAAATTTAAAGGTCCATTTATGATTTTAAAAGCACATAAGCATTCATTTGGCTTATATAAGTTTATACGAAACTGTTAAGCTAAAAAATAAGCTCGGGTGAGCTTATTTGAGCTTATTCGAGCTTATTGGGCTTGTTAGCCTAATAGCTCTAACCTAAAAGTTTTCAAAAGATTTATTAAGGCTTTATAATGTAATCCAACTTATTTTCTAGTCAAAATAAGCACTCATGGGTCTGTTTTTATTGCTAGGCTTATCTATAAGCCAATAAGCTCGTTAATGGGCCTTTTGGGTTCATTATGAACCTGATAAGCATTTTAAGCCTTTGGGCTTGTTCCATTGAGGTCCATTAGCATTCTAAGTCTATCATAAGACCTATAAGCTGTATAAGCTCTCAAATAAGCTGTTCAAGCTTATTTGTGACTTATGGTCTCATGTTTGGCTACAATAATGGGCTGCCAAGCCCATTAAGGGTCCGGTTAGGCTTATGTTTTGTATTAGGGTGCATATAAGTCCAATAAGTAACTTAGACCCACTTAATAAGCTCATGGAGCTTATCAATAAGCTATGGGCCCCATAGATGTGGCCTGTTGGGCCTATCTGGCCTATTCGTGGGCTGTTGGGTTTAATTGAGTCCATTTATGGCCCGTTAAGCTTACTAGTGATATTAAGACTTGTTAAGAATACTAGTAAACTAAGGTAAGCTCATTTAGCACGCATAATGGACGCGTTTATCACATGCAATAGTTTAATAAGTTCGTATACCCATTCCCAAGCCAAGCTATCATGTTTTTATGAAATGTCTACGTATAGGTTTCATGCATTTAGGGTATACGTGTTAGTTTTCATATTGGTTTCCATTCTTGTAATTTAAACGTAAACGTTTAAGCCTTAGCTTGATATTAATTCATGTTTTACACATTTTAACGTATCCTAGCACCACACAAGTTATGTATATGTATTTATATGTACGTATACATGCATGGGTTGAACCATGAATGTTTACGCTTACGTTAGCTTGTTAAACATAAGTTATCGTGACCCATGCGACTAGATAAGGAGAAAATGAATGAGATATGAATGTACACGAGTTAGGACTTGACTTACAAAGGTCCTAGCGATTTGTTTTGAGTTGGAACGTGTAGAATGACAACCCAATGTATTATACACGATAGTATAATAAACCCAAGCTTCAAAGCTTATCAAATACCCAAGTCTTGGTTCGTGTACCCTCTTATGATTTTGTATGAAGACTCTAGCACTAATTATATGTTCGAATATTAAATAAGGGTGTGTATGGGTTTGGTTATTGCATGACCCAAATGTAATGAGAGAAAAACATGGATGGTTTTGATTGAGAGAGTATTTAGAAGTTGTAAGAAGTGTTTAAGGTCAAGTATAAGTGTGTATATATAGGCTTATGAATTTGTTAGTTTCCCTAGTCCCTAACTAAACCAATTTCGTTCCCTTAATAGTGGTTTTGAGATTTTTTAGTTAGTCACACATGATTTCTTGCTAAACCACTTCGTACATTCTTAATTACAAGATATATGTACAAGATTTCTTAAGATTTGACAAATCTTGGGTTGTGTGATGTTGTTTCTAGCCGCGGCATCAAAGAGGGCAAAAGGAAGATCAAATGGTTATTACACAATGTATAATAAGCTAATTTGGGACAATTAGTACATTCTTTAATTACCTAGGATTGCACATGTACTTAGGAGATAAAACAAGATTTGCTAGTTAGCTTATGTTCCCCACATTCGGCCTTAATGTTAACACAAGATTTTAATAAATTTTTTGTTTAAGGATTAAAAGTGGGTATTGGTTTGAGTCTAGGTAAGTCTAGGTATTTCCGAGGTGTGTCTAGAGGTATTTTATTGCGAAACGTAAGCCTTTTACGTGACCCATAAAAATAAAATACACAAAGTTAGTAATTGTCTTCCTAATAATTTCATAACACTTGCTTGACGTAAACCTTAATTTATTTGGTGTCCGTTTACGTTAAATTATTATTTCTAGTCTACGCGATTTAGCTTAAAAGTTAAATTAAAAGTAAACGCGTATTGGACTAAAATAAATAGTGAAGAATAATCAGAGTCGTAAAATGACCTGAAATTGAGAAATGTTACAGTCTCCACCCATTAAAAGAGCTTTGTCCTTAAAGCTTAAGACCTTGTAGTAGATGACGAAGCCCGGTTTGTGAAAAGCTATAGGTATTTATGTTTGAACGAATCTTCACATTCCTAGTTAAACTCAGGACCTCTCCTAGAGTTCCAGCGAACCTTAACCAATGGTATCCAGCTTCGCTTTAATCGTTTGATCTCTCGTTCCATGATTTCAATGGGCTCTTCCACAAACTGGAGCTTATCGTCAACGTGAATTCCTTCCAACAGCATGACTAATGGTTCGTCAGCGTAACATTTCTTCAGATTAGACACATGGAAAGTATGGTGAACCCTGATCAACTCTTAAGGAAGTTCCAGTCTATAGGCAACCTTCCTAACCCTGTCTAACACCTTGAAAGGTCTGACATATCTCGAGTTCAACTTGCCCCACTTACCGAATCGTACAACCCCTTTCCAAGGTGAGACCTTGAGCATAACCCTATCCCCAACTTCAAAATCCATCGGCTTTCGCTTCAAATCAGCGTAGCTCTTTTGTCGATCCTGAGCAGCTTGAATTCTCTGCTTGATTAGGACAATCTTTTCCGTTGTTGCTTGGATCATTTCCGGACCAGTAAGTTGAGCTTCTCTAACTTTGGCCCAGCATACAGGTGATCGACATTTTTAGCCATAAAGTGCCTCATAAGGTGCGGCCTTTATGCTAGCGTGATAACTGTTGTTCTATGAAAACTCGGCCAATGGCAAATGTTTCACCCAGCCCTTGCCAAAATCGATCACGCAAGCACGAAGCATGTCCTCGAGAGTTTGTATAGTCCTCTCGCTCTGGCCGTCAGTTTCTGGATGATATGCAGTGCTCATGCATACATCCGTACCCAAAGCTTTCTGAAATGATCTCTAGAAATTTGATGTGAATCTTCCATCACGATCACATATGATTGAAACAAGTATTCCGCGTCTTGCCACTATCATGTTCAGGTACAACCTTGCCAACTTGTCTAATGGATCATTCTCCCTTATTGGCAAGAAGTGAGCAGATTTTGTAAGTCGGTCCACAATCACCCAGATGGTGTCAAAACCGTGTGACGACTTAGGAAGCTTGGTGATAAAATCCATCGTGATATTATCCCATTTCCACTCGGGTATTGCTGGTTGTACTAACAATCCCGATGGCCTTTAATGTTCGACCTTGACCCTTGCACATGTCAAGCACTTGCTAACATATGTGGCGATGTTAACCTTTATGTTTGGCCACCAATATAGCTTCTTCATGTCTTGGTACATCTTTTTGGAACCGGGATGGATAGAGTATTTTGACTTGTGAGATTCATGCATAATCATGAATCTTAAGTCTCCATAGCAACGTAACCAACTCCTGTCGTGTAAACATAAAGTTCCATCGGCGTGTGGTTCTAACTTTTCCTTAGGTATATCCTTTCTGATCGTACCGCCTACATCTTCATTCTTAAGATTCTCTGGTTTCAGGGCTTCGATATGAGCTTCTAATATTCGTTTGGGAAGGTCCAATCCAATATTCATAACCAAGGCTCGAACCCACAATGGCTCAATCCGTTTCTTACGGCTCAATGCGTCAGCCACTACGTTTGCCTTCCCCGGGTGATAACGAATTTCGCAATCGTAATCACTTAACAACTCTAGCCAACGACGTTGCCTCATGTCATGTTAACTCCTACTTTTGGTCCAAGATCATTGAAGACATTTATGGTCAGTGAACCGAACATTGCATTTGTACCAATATAGGATAAATTCCTCCATATCTTTAGAGCAAACACCACCGATCCAAGTTCTAAATCATGAGTGGTGTAGTTCTTCTCATGAATTTTTAATTGTCGAGAAGCATAGGCAATCACCTTCTCTCTCTGCATCAATACCGCACCTAAACCCTTCTGTAACCATTTACAATAGTACCACAAAAGTCTACTCCGCTTCCTTCAGGTAATAGCCAATAATTGGCGCACTGCACTACTCTATTTATATTAACTGAAAAGCGTTTCTTCCTTTTCTCCCATAATCAGAAATTTGGATTTCTCCTCTGGGTAAGCTACGTCAATGATTTAGTCAATCTTCAAAAATTCCTTTCAATAAACCTTCGATAGTAACCAGCAGACCTAAAAAAAAAATCATCGGATTCTCCGTCGTGTCCTTAGAGAATATGCCCAATCTTTGATAGATTCTATCTTGGCTGGATCCACATGAATACCTCTGCTATCAATGACGTGACCGAGAAATTGTACCTTTAGAATCTAAAATTCACATTTTGAAAACTTGGCATACAACTCTCCATTCTAAGCAATTCCGACAAATCGCCTTAAGATGTTTCTTCATGCACTTTCTGTCCTTTGAATAATAAGTATGACGTCGATGAAGACAATTACGAACTTATCCAAGTAGGGCTTGCACACTCGGTTCATGAGTTCCATGAATACCGCAGGTGCGTTTGTTAGCCCAAATGGCATAACTTGAAGCTCGTAATGACCATACCAAGTTCGGAATGCCATCTTTGAAATATCTTCCTCTCGTACTCTAAGCTGGTGATAACCCGATCTCAAATCTATCTTTGAATAAATACTGGATCCCTAGAGCTGATCAAATAAATCGTCGATCCTTAGGAGTGGATAACGATTCTTTACTATCAGCTTATTTAACTTACGGTAGTCAATGCACATCCTGAATGACCCATCCTTCTTTTTGACGAACAAGACCGGGGCTCCCCAAGGTGAGGAACTAGGTCTTATGAAGCCTTTGTCGAAAAGCTCTTGCAGTTGTTCTGACAATTCCTTCATTTTAGACGGTGCCAGTCGATGTGGTGCTCGAGCTACGGGTGCGGCTCCTGGAATTAAGTCGATCTAAAATTCCACTGGTCGAGTTAGGGGAAGACCCAGCAAGTCCTCGAGAAACACTTCAGGAAAATCTCGGACGATTGGTACATCCTAAAGTTGCTTTCCTTCCGACTTGTCCTCCTCTTTCTTGGCGGATATCTGTGCCAAAAAGATCTGACATCCTTTTGCCATGTACTCTTGAGTCTTTGAACATGAAATAATGGCCAACCGAGATTCTCTCTCGTCGTTACTTTCGTTACCATGAAAAATCAAGGTTTCATTCCCATAGGTATTCAAACAAATTTTCTCAATTCACCACATGATCACTGCGTGACACCTTCCTTAACCATCCGTTGCCGATAATAACGTCAAAACTACCTAGTTCTACGGGCATTAGATCTATGTTGAACGGATGGTTTAAGAAATTTAAAGTGCAACCCCGTATAATAATGTCTACCCCGACTATTTTCCCGTCTACTAATTCCACACCATAACTATTTTCTAATGGAGTTTGGGCGATGTCAATCATTGAACTAACCGCAAAAGTATAAAGCTTCTAATGGCCCCTGTCAAATAAGATAGATGCATAGCGTTTGCTTAAGAGGAATGTCACTCATGACGACATTGAAGTCTGGGCCACTCGATGCTTTCCTTTTCAACTAACTGCATATCCCAACTGCATACACCCCAGCCTGTGCACTCGCCATTTCTCCCATCCTTATTCTTCAACTTGGACAATCTCTCTTGAAATTACTGGAGCTCCACATTCACATAAAACAACCATTTCCCCCTTGGGATTTGCCCCCATTGTCCCTCTGAGTATTAGCAACATTTTGTTGCCAGAACTCCTCAGTCGCGGGCAAAGTTGCCCTACCTTGTTACATTATGGCATTTCTGAGTACACTGGCCAATTATATAACAAAGGCACTTGGTGCAACTTAGCAAAGAACCACCGAATGACTTCTTTTCACCCGACCCCATATTGTAGACCTTGCGACCTCTGATCTCTTGAAGGAGTTGTTGTTGATGACCATGGTTGTTTCATGATAAGTCATCAGCCTTTTCTTTTGTTTTCAGTTTGCCTACTATAGGACCGAGTTTCCTTATCCATGCAAGTCGTTGGCCAACTCAATAGTCTCATCCAACGTCTTGGGTTTGGCAGACTTGACATTTCCATAAATGTTATCTGGGAGTCCACTGATGTACTTGTCAACCTTCCAGTTTCATTAGCAATAAACTTGGTACATATCAGGTTAGGCTCTTGGAAATTTAAGTGTATGTTGGAACATCGTTCACTTTGACCTTTGGTTCCACAACTCGATTTATCTAGTTCCTTGACATCACCCTGCGTACAATACTTATCCGACATCTGTACTTCTATAAGTACTTCCCAAGTCATGAATGATGCATCAGGACCTAAGTTCTTACTGACTATTCAACCAAGCAAAGCAGCACCTAACAAGTGCATTTTCCCCCCCCTGCAAACTAACCAGATTTTCAATGCACAAAACGAACCACTACATGTTTGAAGACTGATTCTATCTTTTCGATCCACCTGGTTAAACTGACAATGCCTTCAGTTCCTTTGAAGTTCAAAGGTTGACACTTCATGAAGTCAGCGTAGAAACAAGGGCGTGTCGTTTGCACATTCCTTCTCGGTTATGCCCCGTGCGAACTTGTGGCATCCATCTCCGATTGGTGAGTTTTCGTAGAAGAGCTTGATTAATATAGCTTTAACATATTCCAGAGTCATGTTGTTTGAGGTTGGGTGTTGTTAGTTTAGTATTTGGTCTCGACTTGTCACCAGGTGGTCATGTTCCGTCTAAATCACAAGAGACAAAAACTGAGGCATAATAATGACGAGATATATAAAAATTTACAGATCAGACAACCACACAAGAGTGTATATAGTACAACATAACACTCTTATTTCATTCATATAACAATGGAAAATATTACATGAAATAGTTTTTGGTACACAAAATACAATACAAAAGATCTAAGGCTATGCTAGTGGGGAGAACCCCTAATACTTAACATGCCTGAACAACAGCCTAGCAAAATAAAACGACATAAACCACTAGAGGTGACTATCAGCATCCCTAGAAGCATCCTGGTGATATAGAACTCTAACATCTGGTGCTGGCTGTCTAGCTCTCCTCCGCTGCTCTCGCAGTGCTAACAACTCGGCCTGCATGTCACCCATCTCTCATCTCATGTCTCTCATCATACGGAGAGTCTCTATCATCTGTGCCTGAGGCTTACGGTCAGTCTCTCGAAGCTCTGCCATCTCAGCTTGTTGCATCTAGGAGCGAGTCCTCATTACCTGGTAGCTTGTGACCTGAATAAGATTACCCTCAACTGTAGTTGTGTCCCTGATTTGCATGGAGCTGGGACCTCGTATGCATATACCTGCCTCACGAGTGTGACCCTCTTATAGCTCAAATGGACTGCCTGACTCAATCCTATCGCATGAGCCCAAGCCTCTCAGGAAGCATATGCCTCCTCCTCCACAATAAGTACCGTCTCCTGGAGAGTCATCCTATCCCCCATAAGTAAGTTGACCCTCTGCGATTCCATAGTGACTCGCTGTGATATGCGAGTCCTACTATCCTGAGCATCCTCTAATAAAGCATATAAGTCTTACTAATATGCTGCAAGAGAGCTCAGCAAGCTCTGCAACCTAAGTATTTACCCTACTCCCAGAATCATAGTTGCTATCTTCAGGAACCTGCCTCTGCCGATCCACCTAAGTACCTAATACCAT
Source organism: Tanacetum coccineum (assembly GCA_026074375.1). NCBI lineage: Eukaryota > Viridiplantae > Streptophyta > Magnoliopsida > Asterales > Asteraceae > Tanacetum > Tanacetum coccineum. Next base: position 11,015 of record BQNB010102859.1, on the reverse strand, counting down.
ATACCCAACCTCTCTACTCCTCGTCGTCACAACTCTTACAGCATCTAATGTAACTGACAAACCCATAGGTCTACCGACCTCGACCGATCCGTAGGTCTAGCAGTAGAAAACTCCCTGACCCTCATAGCCTGAGCCTAGAGCATACAATCACGACACATTTGCGAGGTTGCTGCCGAACTCGGGAACATCATCCCTACGTCACATGTGGTTTATTTAAGAGATGGTGGTAGTGGAGGTGATGTAATGCGGCAGTTAACCCTATCAACAAGGGCCTGATTGAGTCTATCTTTGAATTTGTCCTGGATTTAGGGTATATAGGTTCTGGCACGTAGGTGAATCAACATGAGGTAATGGCTGCTCCTTAACCGAAAACTCATGCACATCCTCCAATAGTATATACTCAGGGTATATAGGTTCTGGCACGTAGTCAGGGTCATGTGGCTGTATGAACATAGGCCCACGCTCATCCTTGTCCTGTGGTACTGGTGGTGTTTGTGGCTCCTCGGAGTCAGGTATGTAATCCGATGATGGTGGGGCTACCGGCTGTATAGGGAGTCCATCGTATCCTAATACGATGACTCGTGCAGAACCTCCTTCAGATATCTCCTTATCGGCTCCCTAAAATACCCTTCCTGGCTCGGAGTCGGTGTAGATGGAAGTGTAGGTAACCGCAGATGATGCAGAAGACATGACTGCTGTAAAAACAAAATAACTTATATAAGTATTACTTATAAGAATCTTATAGTAATATACATAGTATAATTTATATACGTGTATATAAATCATGCAAGCACTTAGTAAACTACTAATGCTAAAACAGTGTATGTCATGTAAGCATGTATGCTAGATTGCAAACAAGTAATGTATGTGTCCCGTGCAAACCCCCTTTGAAATTGCAGTGTTTGAAAATGGTTATAGTCCAGACAAAACTTTTGACCTGGTTTTCTATAACCTTGGCTCTAGATACCAATCTGTAACACCCTCAAATCTGGGTAGCAGCGGAAAGTTAAATATCCGAGGGCGTTACTTCATAGATCAATAGCACAAGATATGAGAACGACCACTAAACGTGTCATTTAAAAGATACATTGGATTTAACAAAATACTTGTTCATTACATAAGCTCATGGCTTCAAATTGTTCGACAATATAAGTAAAGATTTCGGTTTATAACAAATGTTCCCAAAATGTAATACGAACCTAAATCTTTAGTATTTACTCTCTCCAAAGAGTGACCCCCAATGTATCTGGGCACCTCGTGCCTTATTGACCTGAGAAAAACATGTTAAAAAAAGTCACATATAGTTGGGTGAATTCATAGGTTTTTATGTATGAGAAAATTTAGGACCTTGCAAATATATTTTCGAAGTGTATAATTAAGCAACAAATGCAAAAATCATAAAAAGTAATTACGTTTTCCTAAGCTCATGACACTGAAGCTCGACATATATGAATGCAATAAATTGCCAATATTGCCCATGAATGATGTTCTAACCTGCAACATCCCAAATCCGACATGGTATGCATCCGTTGGTTAACTCTGTGACACCAGTGAGAGCTACTCACCCAGATGGGGATGTCAATCCTAAATAATCTGATAATATAACACTCGCGCCCCCTTTTTTTTTTTAAACCAATCTAATTAAATATGACAGTTCATGATAATGGGCTCAGTGGGTTATCGCTACTTAGGCAAATACGTAATCATTGTATAAAATGTACACTTGCGTCCAATTTGTAAAACAAAGCATGTTCTCACCCCAAAGATGTAATTCATTTAAATAATTGTAAAATATGGGGCTATGAACTTACCTTAGTAAATAGTCCTCTGAAAATGATAATTATATCCAAGAATGGCAATCAATCACACCTTTAAATACCTAAATAAATACAGCCAGTCTTAGTCTACAAGTTTAGGCTAACGACTTAATGCATAAACTAAACAAATTTGCTAGTATAATATATACTGTTATCACTTGTGTGGTGGCGCAAATGTTTAAGTATATGTGTTATATACGTATTTATTAATTGTGTGGTTTACGTATTTAAAACCGTGTTTCTAATTTGAATAATATCCACATTACATTATACCCGGTTCGATATGCCAAGTACTTATAAAACTACTTTTGCTTCATAAAATACCCTTAGGTTTCTGAATTGGCAAAAATGGCCCTTGTAGTTTGAAATAGCCAGTTTACAATTTATACCCTTAAGTTTTCCATATTTACACTTTTAGTCACTATACTTTACAAAAGTCACACTTTGGTTTAGTTAATGACCCAAACAACCCCTTAGTTTTCCAAATGATAAAAACAGTCCCTTAACTTCCAAAAACAATGAGATGGGCAGTTTCAACCCTCAAGTATCAAAGTTGACACTTTTAACCCCTCAACTTGCAAAAATTGCATTTTAAGTCCGATTAAATTCTAAAAAGTTGCAACAAGTTTTATTAAGCTCCAATAAGCAAAACCAACTGTTTTGGCTTATAATTAAGTTCGGATGAGCTTATTTGGGCTTATTGGGCTTTTCGGCCCAATAATAATTTAAATTAAGCTCTTAAAGGTCCAAAAGGGGTTTTAAGGTGACAAGGACTTTTATTAAGCTCAATTAAGCCATTTAAACTGTTAGGCTTATAAATAAGCTCGAATGAGCTTATTTTGTGCCTATTGGGCCTGCGGCTCATTAAACAAAACTCGATTAGCCTTTTAAGTCCATTAACGTTTCTAACTAGCTTTTCAAGTGGGCGTATGATATAATTAAGTTACTTGAGCTTCAATAAGCTGCTTTAGCTCAATGGCTTATTCCATAAGCCATAAGCTGTGGCAGTGGGGTTGATGGGTCCATTAAGGCCCGATAAGGGTTTTAAGGGTGTATGGGCCTCACGACTTAGGTCCATTGGTCCTCTAAGGCTTCCCTAATAAGCCCAAAATCTGAGTACGTCTTGCTAATAATCTTAATAATCTTATATTTGACAATTGGGCACCCTTTCTTTGTGCCTCGCTAAAATGGCTCGGTGGATTTTCACTTGGACCACATAAAGATCCAATTTTCCCTGAACTTTACAAAGATTGAGAAAATTTCACTTTGAACACAGGAACTACAAGACATAACCAAGACGAAAGCATCTACAACATTGATTACAATTGTTTATCTACACGGTAGGCTAAGGTGTAAAGGCGAAATGAAACAATTTTAGTTGGTGTGGAAAAAGGAAAGGAATGGCTCAACAGGTTGTTCTAGGGGTATCTTTACTCTAAAAGTGAGAGTAAAAAAAAAGGGTTACACGAGGTTAACTAACCAGTGTAGTTAGTTAATATAACGACCTGTAGGCTTTTTGGTTTAATCCTAGAAATCTACCAGTCAGCATGTTTAACCCATCTAAATCCATAGTACTTCATCATGAGTCTCGAGTGATTATACCAAGACCAAGTTCTAAGTCTACTACACACCGGTCAGCACTCATATTTTTGTGGAATTTTAGTAAGCAATTGGAAACGAATAGGCTTAATTCTCACAAATTGACATTAAGAGTTATAGTGCGCTAGGTAATGTAACTAGTGATTTTTCACAAAAAGTATGCTATTTTTTTAATTTGATCCATTTTAAGCACTGTTAAGCATATTTGTGAAAATAAGGAGCAAGTCTTCTAATTCTCCATCCCCCCCCCCCCTGCTCCCCCACCTTAAGTTATACAACTCCCTTGTGGGTATAATAAACAATTAAATAATATGGGAAAAAAATTAGAACGAGGAAACTCCCTTGATAGTTTGCTCCGGATGGTTCTCCATTTTGAGTGTTTGAGCAAAAAGCGTATTGATGAGGGCTTCAGAATGCCCATGAGAGTTCAACACGTGGCATTTTTCAGAGTATATCATTAAGTCGATTCTGTTTTCAGCAAGGTCCTGAATGAATTTAAGAAGACGTTCATGCACATTTGAAACTTTCGCTATCCTACAATACAGGTAAACAATTAAACACACAACTGTACATGTTACAATATGCCGTATCCCAAACCCTAAGATACGCCGTATGTAAACCTGTGAAAACAATTTAAAATACTGATATTTATAAATATTACTGATTAACGTCCAGACAAACCAACGCTCGTATTCCCAGGGGTTCGATACGTCGTATGAGACGTCTGGGAAGACAGACTCAACAATGAATTAAATGCGACAAACAACCTAAAGACAACCGGGTTGTCTCCCGGGAAGCACTTTTTGATGTTTTAGCCGGTCGTTAAGTTTGACCTTTTCCTTCGCGTAGCTCCTACTTGTGGTGGTGTAACGTCCACCCTCGTCCTTTTTTGCGAAGAATCAAGGTAATACTGATAATCCGTTATGAATTTGATCCCAACAGTTGCATTCAAGTGTGCAAATGCCAAGAATTCTTCGTTGTCTCCAACTGAGTATTTGATCACCTCGAATTTGTCCACTCTGCACATTCCTTCGTCCGGTTGCTCTTTATTGCCGGCGTTGAGTGTCATTTAACAAAGTTTTTTCGAGATCCGCTAGAGTTACGTATATTCCACATGGTCACTTTTGTTACCCTTGTCTTTATCTTTTAGGTAGGGATCAAAAAATGCATAGCGTCTTGGTGGTCTGATTCGTAACTTTTGTCATCACTTGACTCTTCATTATAAATGAGTATATCATTATCATATCCCTTTTCCCAAAAATTTCATAGCGCATTCTTAGTTGCAGTGTTCAGCTTCCAAGGGTTTTTGAATTTTGAGTTCAACCAATTCATAAATCTTTGGTGACATTCACGTTCTCCATTAGTATTATTCTCTTTACTGGCACGAGATAATGGGTAGTACTTGTAGAAGAATTTATCAACTAATTCTACCCACGAAGTAATCTTGTCATTTCCGTCGTTCATCCACCACCTACGTGCTCCCCTGGTGAGAGAGTATGGAAATGCAAAAACACACAGTTGTTCCGTGTTGACATTGGGAATTTTAACTAGATCTATTATCTGGAGAAATCTAGTAATATGGTCAGCTGCGTCATTTGCTTCAGCTCCATTGTAGGCGTTATTTCGTAGCTCCATAAGTAATTCCTTGCTGATTTCAATTTTAACATTATCGTTGGTTTTTGGCTCAGCAGGATTAAGGTCGAAAAGGCAAGGTGTGGTATGAGTTTCATTCAGATCAGGTGTTTCCATTGCGACTCCTTTTCGTCGAACGGTTTCCTGCAAATAAGCACAGATAATCAATAGGATGTGCTCTCATGGAGAGAACACATAGAAACAAACAGAAAACTGAATTCGAATTACTGGTACTGTATCAGATAACAAAATATGCCGTATTCTATTGAGCAGAATACGTCGTATGAGTCTGTTGAACAGAAGTAGGTCGTATCGTTTTAATAGAATACGTCATATTGTTGGGAGAACAAATACGCCGTTTAGACTGTAAAAACAATACGTTGTCCTGAGCAGAAGGTTAGATACGCCTCATTCAACTAGTGGATACGCCGTAGCAGGTGATCAATCAGAACATAATACTATTTAAACACACAATTAAATGCAATAAATTAAATCACACAATTAAATTAAACAATTAGCAATCAGAATTAATTTTAATTTTACACTAAGCAAGTTAAAGGTTAAAAACACTAATAAGAATAAAGATTAAACTATTCACTCCCCGGCAACGGCGCCAAAAACTTGATGTGTCGTCGTGTGGTGCATATTTAGTGATTATCAAGTTTTACATTTATATTTAGCCGACAAACCTAAAGAAAACACTTTAACGGGCAATGTACCCGGTTAAGATGTAGCTTCGTGATAAGTACGGTGTCGAACACTAAGAGTGAGAGTTAACCTAATATTCTATCAGTATTTTAATCTATCTAGATTAGTCTAATCACTAGTTAAACCTATGTTATACATATTTACTAGAGGTAAATGGGGGGTTTTCAGCTTAAGAGACTGGCACAGGTTTAGCGGTGACAAAAGTTAATTCTAAACACAATAAACACCAAAGCAAATAATCACAAGATAAGGAAGCTGTACAAGCCAAATAATAGAAAACTATATTAAAAATGTTAAATCCGATTAAATGTTGATTTGTTTGTTTAGTGCAATGGCTACTTATCTCGAGGCGGCATATCATTCTTAAGACTTAGGCGGGACATCATCCTAAGATCTAGACACGATTAATCATGTCACAATTAATGCATCCGCATAAAGCATCCTATTGTTTAATTACAATCTATCATAGGGAATTAAAGCAGTGGTGATCCTGTTAATACCCTAGCCCATTGGGACTTTACCCACTTATTGCTTGATGTTGTTTTATACACCGGTAGTCCACCACCAAAATCAATACCAATTAATTAAGAACAATACTGGTTGAACAATTATNCTTTTGAGCTCGGGATGACTTCAAGTGAACCTGCACATAATTTATGCTATTAAGTATCGAAAGTTCACGAGAAATGATAAAATATATATAAATAGCGCCGCTAAAACAAGTATAATTTAGGGGTTATCACCTAGCCATTACATTACTACTGTTATGATTACATTTTCCTGTGTAATGTTGAATTACAAGTTTCATTGGTGGATCTAATATTGATAGACCCGAATTGGCATTTAAGGTCTGTCCTATAATTACTCTGCGATCCTAATTCCCCTAGGATCACACAGGCAGGGCATCCAAGTTTGTAGTGGTTAACCCTCAACTATCCTTAATAGCAATTTTATAATCTATACAGATTATTAATCCTCTCTAAAAGAGTTCCTGTGCTTTTTATGTGTTTAATGTAACCAAGGCGATAATATGTTTAAATCCTACACTAGGGATGGGTGCCAATCTACCCTAGTACCCCACTAATCCCATGTTCAACCGGTAAGTCTAATAACAGGACTAATAATATCCAAGCCACCATCTACACTACCAGAACCCAGGGATCAATGAAAGGCTATAAGGATATCCAATAAAACCGTAATTAAACAGGAAATAACAATCATAACAATAGTAGATACATGGCTAGGCCAGCACTAAGAGTGCTTAGCCACTCATAGCAACAGTAAGACACGAAAATGAAGAAATCATGGATTAATTATTCATAATTCTTACAAACTGAGTTTTCGAATGATTAATGCTAAATTAAGTACAGTGATCCTCCTTTGGACTTATGGTGGAATGCTTCCTCTTTTAGAGGCCTTGTTCGCCTCTTGGTACTATAGGGTGAAGAGGTGAAGTGAGTAATGCCAAATGAGCCGAGTGAGGGCTCAATTTATAAGTATCGAATGTGTTATGGCATAAAAGTTATGAATACATTACGCCATAACAATGCTGATGTGGTTCCCATGTTCCACTCTTAATTGATGTTACGCCGTAACCGTATTGCCATGGTTACGCCGTAATGATGACTCGAATACTCAATCCTTTTTCAAATGATAGGTTACGGCGTAAAGGTGATGGTAATGTTATGCTGTAACAACTGATGCTGAGTCATTTCTTTGTTACTCTTGATTACAACGTAACACCTATGAGGAGGTTACACCGTAAAAGCCTTGAATGTCATCACTTCTTGAATTCCACGTCCAAATCCCACATCTTTTGCTCAAATGCTTGCTTTGCTCCTGAAAACTAAATATAGGCAATTAAGTAGTGTTTTCAGATATTTATAACATATTTACATGCATTTTCGTAGGGAATTCGATACTAAAAAGTATTAACTATTTGATTTTATCAAGCCCCACTTCTCCCAGATTTATAATCATGATATTAATTCTAGGATGAAGCTGTGTGTTTTGAGACGAGTCCTACTGATATAACTAGTCTAAGAACATAAGAATAACTTAAATTGTTGAGCTGTAACATCGTTACATTATTTCCTTATTGTCATCAGGTTCATTTTTCTAACACATCGTTGCCTCTTATAGGCAGGCTTTGATGGATGCTCATAAGCTTATAGAGCATAAAATGGAAAGGTTTAAGATTTGTAAAAAGGAGACAAAGACAAAAGCTTTCTCAAAGGAAGGTCTGGGACATCAGCCTAAAATGGTAGATATTGAATAGAGCTTTTTGTGCATGTGATACTGAGTTATTGCATTCACCTTTTGTCCATGTAAATGTGATGCTTTAATGTTTTGCTCAATGTGCTTGTATGAAAAGTTTATGTATTGCCAATTAGTTTCCTCATCAGAAGGAAGCGTGTGTTGGCTGACAAATAGTTGGTTAACATATATGCATCTTCATATAATTATTTAGGTTTCAGAACTGGAATCTCAAATCGATAGCTTTGAAGCTGAGATGGAATGGCTGTCTGTTTAGAAAGGAAAAGCAAGACCCCCGATACTGGTAAGATGGTGAATAATGTATTTAATCTCATATATTTTCACTTGGTAATAGACTTTTTTTTTGATAATTATCGTATGGTTTATTACTCAACAGACATATTTGTTTCATAGACACATTTAGAGTCATCAATCACTCAACACTAGGCTCATATAGTGAAGCTAGAGATGATATTGAGTCTTCTGGATAATGATGAATCAAGTCTTGAGCAAGTCAAGACGTGAAAGATTTCATTGACGACTATGTTGAACGGAATCATGTTTTCATTTGTTTTACAAATACATTTCCTATGGAGTCATCCAAAATGTGATATGTGAGTCTGTGACTTTCTAAAGCTCTCTTTTTTTGCATTCGATTATGCACATAAATATTTTCTGAAACCAGTGATTTACTAGCAGAATACGTGATAGCTAATATGCTACATAAAAACTATGGCATCACTTTTTAAGGTGATAATTAATCTAATCCGTTTATTCTGTAGGAGGATTTTGAAGAATTTGAGGATGTTGATATGTTATACAACACCTTATCATTAGACATGCCAGAGGCACTAAAAGATTGAGTTTCCATTGTGCCACCTAGTCTCGTTAAGGTAATGGTCTCTGATGTTGAAAATTTCACCCAATGACTTTTGTAAACCAGTTTAAATGACCAATTACAAGCTTAAAATAATAGACTTGTTGGTCTGAGTTGATCCATATTTGCTATGCTTTTACAGGAAGTCTGGAACAACAAAGTCTGTATGTAAAATGTGTTTATGTTTTGAAGTAATGCATTGTAATATGATGACGACACACATTCTGGAATCATATACTGGAAGTTATTGATTTGGAATCATATATTTAAAGTTATTGATTTGGAATCATATATTTAAAGTTCTGTATTTCTGTATAATAATGCTAATGGTATGATCTGTAAAAGGAAGTTCTGTAATTCTGGATTTGGAATATATATTGGAAGTTCTAGATATGGTATCATATTGTGCTGTGATGCGGTCAATGTAACACACCAGGTTTTACAACTCCCTATGTAGAGTACCTAACCATTGTAGTGTAGTAAGGCAAGACTCGAGGGTTGTTATTGTTCTCTAGGGGAATAGGTTAGGAAGGTTCAAACATAATATAACAGAGGTCTAAGGGTTGAGAGAATATTATTTTTAGTATTTTTATATTTTATAGAAAGTAAGTAAAATTCTGGTTTGAGAGGTTGGTTTTGTTTTTAGCTAATTAAACTAAATATAAATCTAAACTACTTTGGTGAACTCTTATATAGTAAACGAACATATTTACTTAACCATGCAACACTTCTTAGTTTGCTTCTCCTAATTCTATTGCTTTGTCACACTTGTGATGATATATGTAAGTATTTCCTAGGTCATGAACAAATTACACAAATTCACAGTCTATGTAATATTTCGTTAAGGCAACGCACAGGTAAGTTAATATGGAGACTATTACAAGCCCCTAAGAGTATATTACATCATATTAAAATACTTAAGAGAGTCAAACTATAATTGGGTAGGGTAGTATGAAGAATGTTACCGATGGTATCCTTTCTACACACTCGCGTTTCCCTAGACGTTTATGCCAATTTAATATCTTATGGCTAGTTTTCTAAAGCCCAACACGCACATCCATCACAAGAAGAAATATTAAAAGGATCTACAAACTAAATTTCATGCAATCATAAGTAAATACTAATGGATCTAGCCTAGCATGTTAAAAGGAAGCAAAGAACAAGAATCAATCAAACAATACATAGACATATTGAATGATAAAAGATAGAAGATTTCACTTTATTAAAACATAGGTTCACGGCTGATACAATAGGATTTTAATACCCTAAAAACGTCCTAAAAGCTGCTACACTCGACTTAAAATAATTAGGGTTCGTCTCTCAAAAGTTGCACACCAAATCCCTAAAAACGAGTCTGTATATATAGGAAATAGGCCGCGACGGCGTCGCAGGTTTTCTGACGCCGTCACTTCGCAGAATCTTCTAGGGTTTCTTTTGAGGCGGTTACGTTCTGACATCGTCGCCAAAGTTCTGACGCCGTCTCTTGTATGATCTGACGGAGTCGATAGGAAATTCCGACGCCGTTTCCAGGCTCTGTGAGCAATTCTTAAAACCACTTCAGTGTAGAGTTGTAATCTTGTCCGTTTCTTCTCCAAATGATCCCCAAGTCACGTGTATTTCCTCCAAAAGCTTCCCAAATGCTAAAAACACAAAAAGAAATGATTAAGCACGTATTTTGGGCATATTTGCATGATTTAGGGGGTTAAATGACACCGAAAAAGTATATAAAATGACACCTCATCATACACACACTTTGGACTCAATTTGGGAACAAACAGGACAAGATTGCAACTATATTAGAAGACACTCAAGATTTGGTTTACAAACCGTAGAGACGGCGTCACAATTTCATGTGATGACGTCAAAGCATTCAAAGGACGGCATCAGGTTTCATATTGACGACGTCAAACTAACCGACTCAGAAGAAGCCCGAAGAAGATTCACGGGTTGACGACGTCACAGATAACAAGCGACGACGTCACGAAGTATTATCTATATATACAAACCTTAGTTTTTGTGTTTTAGAGAGAAAAACTTTGAGGAACCATTTTATACTTCATAGCAGCTGTTCTTAGGTGAATTTTAGGGTTTCTAACCCTATTGTACCCATAATTACTATATGTTTT
>BQNB010102858.1:0-24153 GCA_026074375.1 Tanacetum coccineum | reverse complement strand
AAGTTGAAATCCCGCTGGTCCGGACCATTTACCATTATTCAAGTCTTTCCGTATGGCACCGTTGAGTTATCCCAAAACTCCAGGCCAAACTTTAAAGTAAATGGTCATCGTCTTAAGCACTACTTTGGAGGGGATGTCCTTGCTATGGATATCCCGGATCTCTAAACCTTCCCTAAGGACAATTAAATTCGGGGATTGGGTCAAGCTTAGTGACCCTAAACAAGCGCTTTGTGGGAGGCACCCCATGCTTATCCTAGTTTATCTATAGTAGTAGTATGCTAGCTTAGTAGTAATGAATAAGTATTTTTGTTGTGAGGAGGCTCGCCTCTTCTATTATCCGTGTTTTGTGTTTTGTGCTGTATTGTCCAAGATGTCCCGGATTTTTGAAGTCTCTCGTGCTCACGGTTTTTGTCCTTCGATCACAAGAGCTTCAAATCCTCAGCTTCATTTTGGGAATCCGATATCCAAATCTTATCGACTAACGTTTATCTTTAGCATAATTCATAAATGGCTTAGGATTTGCGTAGAAACCCTTCGTAAAACATTGAGGACAATGTTTCATTCTAGTATGAGGGGGGGATCTTCGATTTGATTATGCCTGCAGCCGTTGTTTTCGTGTAATCTCGTTTTTACCACCAAAATTTCAAAAAAATGAAAATTTTTAAAAATTTTCAAAAATAAAATAAGTGTTTTGTCACAATTTTGACTTTCCTGCTGGGTAGAATAAGAATAAATTTTGACTCGATCGAGCGTGTTGAGCTCTAGCTTGTTCCTTAACCTTTAGACTAAGCGTTCGCGAATATTCGCGAAGAACGAAAAATGATAGTGTTAAGTATGAGTTGTATGCTAAACAAGGATTATTTGGAAATCTTAAGAGCTCATGTGTGTAATTTGTCGCTTTTTCTCCCATAAGATTCTAACCTGACTAATATACGTGCTACTTTTGGAAATTAAACTTAAATCAATAATTTTTATAGTATATAGCAAAAACTTTAGACTTAGTTCAAATTTATACTTGAATTTTTCAAAAAGACGTTTTCCCAACAAAAAAAAAAATGAAAAATGATGAAAAATGCAAAAATATAAACTGTGGGTTGATAAAAGTTTGCTGTATCTTGCCGGCTCACAACCGATGTTACAGCCTTCTAAAGAAAACCCATAGTAAGAATAATTATCCGAGACTGATAAAAGTTTGCTGCATCTTGCCGGCTCACAACCGATGTTGCAGCCTTCTAAAAGGTCGAGGGTTACAATTGCGTAAATAGTTAATATTAAGTGTAAATAAAAGATCTCTTTTTGATAAATTCGAATATGCTTTTGAACTTTGGCTATTATATTTTATAAGCTATGTGCTTACAGAAAACCTGAGAGTTTTTGAAACCTAAGGTCCGTGAGTCCCGATACTAGTCTCTGTGGGGTGTCAAAAGCCTGGTCACTTAACCGCAAGGTTGGGATGTGCCGAGACGAAAGTCGCTACATGGGATGATCTCGCCTTTAAACTCATTATTCTCGGGTGGAACGTGAAACATAGAATATTGCAAACATTGATCCATGGTTGAAATTCAAAATAGCACACACACATTAAAGATGTAAATTGTCGGGAGTGAAAAGTTTACAAATTGCAAATATGAGTAGTGTTAGCATCTTAACTCATAACTAACAGTGATTTCGTTTTAAGCTTGGTTTGGAATAAGTGAAAAGTCGGGAACGATGAATTTATCCTTTTTGGGGCATTCTCGGATCGAAATGCATCTTGTTCTATGATCCCTTAAAGTTATTAAATAACGAAAGTCAAAACGTTCTAGAAAAATGAAAAATACAAAAAGATGTGTAGAATAGGTGTACATATAAAAAAATGGTAAAGACGGGGATTTTCAAAACTTATGAGTCTTTAACTTCCTCGATGAACACTTAGCTACTTTTCGAAGTTATTAGTCGAGGGCGATTGAGATTCTTAGTTTTCCAAATGCTTACTTCATAGCATTGCGTGAGGACACGGCAATACCTTAGTATGGGGGATTTTGGTATGTGTTTAATTACACATACCTTTTACCTTTAAAAATGAGCTAAAATAACCAAAAACGGACTTAAAATGCCAAATATACGCTTGTTTTGCTAATTGTATTGTGCAGGAACGGATAACTAAGAAAAGGACGAAAAACGAAGCCAAAACGACAAAACCGGACTCGGAATGGAAAAGCAGGAAAAGACAAAGTCAAAGTCCAAGCCCAAGTGTAGAAAAGTCAACCTAAGTCAACCCAAGACAAACCCGAAGCCAAAAAGTCTTGAAAAACAAGTTTAGGGACTAAACTTGCTAAGTCCCTAATCTTATTTAAAGAAGAAAAAGAAGAAAAGAAAGAGAAGGGGTGAAACTGCCTATTTGCCAAAGAGATACCCCAAGGGCCAAAGCTGCCAAATGAAAAGAGTTATAGCTAACAAGGACATACGGTGCAACTCCATGTATAACCCTTGGGGGGTTAGTTTGCCAAATCCCCAAACTTTGATAACACAAGGACCATGGGTGCAAAACGAGTGGTGCAAACAACAATATACTAGACCTGAAGGACCAATTTTGGACAAATCCCAAAACCCCATCACCCAACATGAAAACACTGTACCATCTCCTTACGTTTGTTCCCCGCCTAAAACCCATAAACCCCAAACCCTTTCCTACTCACCCTCGTTTGAATTCCCATATACATCCAAACCTTTCACCATCCTTAACCTCACCCCTCACCCCACATGGATTTTGCCATGTTGGCAATCCAAACTCCCACCAAACTCATCAAAGGTTGAGAAAATTCGACTTGGGCACCAAGGGGAATGGAGGGCCATGATTTGTCTCTGCCTACACTCTCACAACAAACACACTTCAATTGTGTGTCTATTTTGTGTCTTCAAAGAAGCACACCAAGTGAAGACAAGAGGGAGAAGCCCTAGCTCGTTTTAGCTATTTAAGAAAATGTAAGCCATTGTGGCAAGTGTGTAGTTTTTTAGTTTTTAAAGTTTTAGTGTGTTAAATTTTCAGTTTAGTTCTTTGATGTACTTGTACTTCACTTTTTTAATGAAAATTCAGTTAAGTTTTATATTTGTGTTCTAAATTACAAATGTCTCTTAAAAACCTTTAAGCTTTCATTTAAGCACACTTTATAACCTGTTTCTAAACTATTTTACAAAACTTTAAGAAAAATTCAAAAGAAAAACAAAGTTACTGTTGGATCAAGCATTGGATGAATGAGCAATTTGGGATGGCTCATTGGGTTTGCTTAGTTTAAGCTTATTTATAAGCTTTGGGTAAGTTTAGAGCTTAATTAGGTTTCAAAAATCCTGTTTTGAGCAAAGGATTAAAGGTACATTTCTTTTAAATTTTGCTTAAAAAGTTACTGTAGCATTGCTTATTAGCTTATTTTTAGCTTATTAATGTTCTTTTGTGCTTATTTATGCTCATTAATGCTTAAGTATGCCTTTTAGTGCTTTCATTTAATTTGCATGCAATTTGAGTGAAAACTGCCTAATTTAGCTTATTCTGTCACTAGCTTATTATCCTTTTTAAGTGCTTATTTGTTTAGCTTTTCATCTTTTTATTGTTTAAAATTGCTTAAGTAGTAGTAGTCTTTTAAAAATTTCAGTTAAATTTAGCTTTTATAGGTTTAAAAATGACTTTTAAAATATAAAGGGGTGTTTGGGTCAAGCATGAAAACGGGTCAAAATGGTTTGGTATGGGTTGGGGTCATAGTGTTAGATTTAGCTTAAGTATTTGAGCTTATTTAAGTCTGTTTTGCTAAGGTTTTTTAGTCAAAACCTTTTTTTTCAGTTTTTACAAGTGTTCTTAAATTGTTGCTTTTAAAACAAAAGATACAATGGCTTATTTGGATAAGCCATTGTATATTTGAGTTGTGGTTTAAAAAGTTGTGTTATTGTGTGTTAAAACAAGCTGACAAAGTCCCTTGAGTCATTTTGACTTGTTGAGTCAAAACTACCAAAGTGTTAAGTGTCAATTTTTTTAAGCAAAAAGCCCATTTTCATTCTAAAAAATCAGCATGTTTTCTTTGTGTTTAAGGGCTTAAAATTTGAGCATAAGCTCACTTTAAGCCATTCTAAATCTATTTTAACTTATCTTTTTATTTTGAGCTTATTTGACAGCTTAAAATAAGCTGTCAAATTAAGCCCTTGTTTTAGCTTAGTTTTGCCCTGGTGCTAGGGGGCCATCTTTAAGCCTACTTTTCTAGCTTTTTAGTGAACTTAAGCCCAAGCTTTTGGCTTTTCTTAAGAGCCAATAAGCTCTTTGATAAACCCTCTTTGTTTCTGTCCTTAAAAAGCCCTTTTGATAGCTTATTTTTAAGCTAAAAGTAGCCCTTTGGCTGTTTTTGCTTAGCTTAGTTTAGGGATTGCTTATTTTCTTTCTAGCTTATTGAGCTTAACTCAATTGCTTATTTGTGTTCCTAGTAGCTTATTAGGTTAGTGTGTTAAGTTGTTTTTCTCATTTTCCCATTTTCTTGCTTATTAAGTGTTAACAGTTAGTAGCTTTTGCCTTTTAAGCCTTGTTAAGTGTCTGTTTAGTTTAAGCCCTTTTTAAGCTTATTTAGTTATTAAATTTTAGTCACTAGTGCTTATTTAAGTTAGGTTAGACCATCCTTTTAGCTTTTTAGTCCTAGTTTTAGCTTAAGTGTCCAAAAAGTCCAAGACTTAGCCACATTTTAAGCCTTTAAGCTCATTTAAGCAAACTGTCTGTTTTAAAAGCTCATTTTCAGCTTATTCTTAGCTTTTCAAAAAAAGTTGTAGTTTTAGAAATTGTTAAGCTCAATAAGCTTAACAAGTTTTGTTCACAAAGTTTTTTATAAAAAAAAGGGAAGACAAGGGGTGACCCGGGTGAGCAAGACTCGAACCCGGGCCTCTACCCTCGATACATCCCTTCTATAAACACCACACTTACCGCTGCGCCCTTGGGACTTTTTCATTAAAGTCCCAAGTGGTTTATTATTTAACCACATTTTAGCCTTATAGGCTATAAGCTGTTTACAGCTTATTTTCGGGCTTATTTATAAGCCAATTTTTGGTTTCTTATTTTTCGTAGGATAGTTATAGTGTTAAGTAATTTTAGTAAATTTTTCAGAATTTTTAGAAATAGTTTAGTATTTTTTATAATTTAATTTAGTTAAAAGTTTAAAAAATTCATAAAAAATTCAAAAATTATCAAAAAAATATTTTTCTTTTTTAGAAAATTTTCTTTAGTCATATAGTTCGTAGGAAAAATAATACAAAATATTTTCGTAGGGTCATTTTGTAACTTTTTGATTTTTTTTAGAACGATGGTCGGGGTTCGGTTTTGGGTCTTGACTCGTTTTTTTGGTCAATCATAAAACCTCCGTTTTCAGGTCAGGTTCTTTTTTCATTTCTTTGTTAATAGGTCCCTTGAGTGTTTAGATAAGCAAAAATTTCTAGCTAGGGTTAATATTTGATGTTTAGGTTTTTGCCCTTTGTTCGTGATTTCGTGCTCTCGTTTTCTAGATTAATTTCATAATTTTTAGGGTTTTTTTTGTAAACGGTTTTTTGTTTGTTATTGTTGAATTTAAAATTTTCTCCACTCTCAAAATCATTTCTCTCTTCAAACACTCCAATCTTTCCGACTGATCGGATTTTCCAGCACTAAGCATTCGGGTTGGGATTAAGGATCGGGAACATTCTATAACTAGCTCATGGTTTGTATTGATTTAATTGTTGTTTTTTTTTCTAATTTGATATTATAATTTATTTATTTTATAATTTTAAATATATATATATTAGTTTGAAAATTTTCTCAATCAGCTTGCGGGGACCAAGGTTCAACCCTCGTTCCAGTCATGACATTTTCCTAAGGATCCGAAGGGGTAGGCAAACTTACAAAGTCAATAGGGAAGATAAGGTATTACCTGATCACAATAAAGGAAAAGGCGGCTGGACGAGTCGGATAATTATCTTGCAAGGGACGTTCGGCTATGATCTTTAAATTTTTTTTTATTAAAACACCCGGTAAAAAAAATAAAGTAATAACTTTGGGCATATTCTATAGGCACCCAATTGGGCCTTGGTTTCGTTCAAATCCACACAACAGCTGGTCAAAGGGGCAAATATGAACCGTGATGGGGAAATCCGACTCGACACGTGTACCACACCAGTTAAAAAAGTCGATGGAAGAGTTCATAAATGTTTTAACCCACTGAAAATTATGATTTTTGTTCTCTTTTACAACATCCAAGGGGGACAAGCGGATCTCAACTCCTCATAATTATGAATTTTGTTTCATACGTATCAAGACGTAAAAAAAAAAAAGGAAGAGGAGTAGGGGAGGAAGGAACCGAGGACCAACGTCTCAGGACCCTTCAAGACGGCACCTCAGTATGATTCTTCAATAGTTTAACAAACTATTAAAAGCCATACTGGGGGGACATGTTCCGCGTATATGCCGGACAGCCAAACAGTCCGAATGGGCCACCACAAAGCCCAAAGCCAAATCCATCAAAGCCCAATCAAAATCATTCCAGGGACCACGCATTAGATATTCAAGGTTCGAGGGGCACACATGGCGTCCGATTCGGGCCATGAAGTTTCCTTAAGGTAGGAGGGACGACAGCCTAGTAGATAAAGGACGGGCCCCATAATCAACCAAAAGAAGTCAATACGTTAGCTCGATAAGATGGACAACTCTTTAAAAACGTTGGACAATAACAAACACTTAGGCAAACCTCAACTATCCGGGAATTATGAGCGATGTTTTCCAAGGAGTACTGACACACAAGGCAAAGGCTAGGAATAAGTCGTCTCTCTTCATTTCCCCAAGTGTTCAAGTAACTGTATTTCCAAACTGTGGATTCAAGTTGTATAAATCCCAAGAAATTTACTATTGAAGAGCTGAATTTACTGCACCACACCTCCACCACACCACACTTATTATATGGGCCTCTTCGGCTCCTACATTTTAGCCCCTTCGGCTCACTTCACAATTCTTACTCTTCAACGCCCGAGCTTGGTCCTGGGTCAACACCCGGGGCGAGTTAACGGGTGTTCTTTCTTACTTTCAGGTAATTTAAGGGGATACTTCACCAAGAGGGTAGGGAACGCACCCTAGGCTCAAGGTACGGTATTTTACCTTAACACTAAGCACACGAGCTAACGTTTCTCCAATAATAGTGGATTGTAAATGATCCATATGCATTTCCTTGGCTATATTTCGTGGCAAAAAGTCTATAATTGCTTTTTTCATAGGGAGTTTATTTGGTGCCCATGTGGATATACCACGCTTGATCATCATAAAAAGACCCTGCAACGGAAAAAAAAAAGTAACAGATATTGAAGTAGACGAGAATTTAGGTCAGAATTGTAATGTGCGTTTTAGAACACTTAGAAAAGAAAATACCTCAGCTATATATGTCCTAGATAACTTAAACTTTAGAAAACCAGGACCACCTACGACGCATCTTTCCATTGTGCCAGCTAGTGGACCATCAACTATTGTATCTCTGACACCCTACAAAAGAAGAGTAAAAAAACCTGAGCAATATATTTTTCAAAATCCATGAGATTTCACTCAAAAGGAAATATTACCAGTGCAGTATTTTTTGGTCCTCTCTTGAAAGGATGGCTTCTTACTTCAGGCCATATGTTCAAGATACTGGTGCTATTACCAAATGTAAATTTCTGAGTTAGTACTCATATCATTCAGAAGAAAGTGAAAGTGCGTAAGTATGTATGAGGAAGAACATATATACCATAAGTAATCACAATCATCCGCTTTGGTGCCGGTAGAAATACTAACAGACGCTTCATCGTCCAGATGGAACCATGCCCTCCAGAAAGTAGCCAAATGCCAAAGAAAAATCTTTTTGAAGGCTCCATCTATCAGCTTCTTTCTATAATGTATTACAATACAAAACCGTTATTCTCAACTGTTAACATATCCTCTAGTTTGCTTTATATATTAAGCTTCTAGATCTATAGTTCACGTGTGAGATGTGACAACAAAAGCCAGCTATAAATATAGCTATGAGCATGATAAAATGTGTACATTAATTATTGACTTACATCTTTTGTTACTGAGCTTCTTTGAGAAAATCTGTGGAGTAACAAATACGTAGATTAGCACAAGGAAGGGCCAAAAATAATATGACAATTCAATTTTTGTAATTTTGACCAAAGCGGCCAGAGAAAAGATAGTCCATGGAACTACTAGATTGGCAGTTTGACCAATTCAACAAGCCCAACGGCATTTAAAAGTTGCAATCTTGACTCTTCTATGTTTGCACTTAATTTGATGACTAGGTAAATTTGTCGTTTTAGTTTGATTCACTGGTGATGCTAGTGTTAAATTAAAGTAAACTCACAATTGTTTCTTGGTTAGATCTGAATAGTAGGATCTTTTAGCCAGTGTTGTTTCTTCGGCAAACAGTGGCAGCTTCCAGTCCACTGTCAGTTGTAAAGTTCAATCTTTCCCCTCAATACAACCAACCCTGATGCCACCATCAACTGGCACAAAGAATTCGTAAATGCCGGACAAAATTATAGCCCCAGAGGTGGAGTCAGTTAAGTTTGCATCAATTATGAGGGAGAATTGGGCTGGTACAGACAACACAGATTGCATCAGGTTCATTTTGCCAGGCTTAACCTCAGGTTGTTCGGTATCATAGAGCATTGTCTTGTAATCATCTACTTCAGCAGGAGAACAGCCATAATCAAATTTATTGCCATAATAAGCCATTACTCTTCCAACAACTTTTGTTTCCTCAGAAGTTGCAGCAAAGACTACTTCCAGAGCTGCGTCTACTGCATGCTTTAATGCAACGTAATCCAGCTTTAAATAGCCATCTCTACCTTTTAAAGTATAAGAACCCGAACCGCCATTGGGTCTCTTGGCAAAATAATATGAGAAGCTTATAACCGCAGAGTCATTGCAAACTTCAAACGCATCATTGAATTGTTGTTGTATGGGTGTACCTCTACAATAATCATCATACGAAGTTTCCATGTCAACCATGTTGTCAGTGGTAACATAGAGTCTCGCAGCAATCTTAACGGAGGTAGAGAATGGAATTGAACAATAAGAGATACAGTGTGGAGATAAACATCCCAGTTTGTGGACGACTATGGGATCATTATATTTATGGTTGAATATATGAAAAGGAAGTGACGCCGGATCTAGAGAGAAAGCAGCTGCCTTTATACTCCCAAACAGCTGATGACCGCTACCCGCCACCTTACTGTGGGCAGTGCCTTTTGGAAGATCAAATGTATACTTCCTGCCTGCCATTTGGACACAACGTTGGGAAGCTTTTGCATCATCATTGTGATAGCTAAGAAAAACCTTACACAGCACAAACCGAAACTTGCGAGCTTTACAGAATGATGCCATCCTGTCGTGAACAAAAACCAATAAGCAATATAAAATTACAAGTGTAAAAGAAACAATGATTATAAAACATATAAACAAGAAAGAAAGCAAGAAACTTTTGATTGATTTATTTCTTAATGCTTACCTTTCTTCTTCATTATCAGGTACTTTAAGAGTCGATGTTGATCCTGGTTCGGCAAAGGGTGGCACCATTACACATAAACAAGAAAGAAAGTAAGAAACTTTTGATGTTCTAAATCTTATTTGATGTTTCTGTTTTGTACATATCGATTTTGATTTTTTTCTCTCCTTGTATCCCTCTAGCTTCAGTTTTTTTTTTTTTTTAGCTTGGTATATATACATACCAAGCTCAAAAAAAAATCATATAGAATGAAAAAATTAGCTATATTTGAAGTGGTTGTGAAATAACGTACAACGCATTTCCAGTTTCCAAATAAAAATGAACGATACAATATCATCCTAGTAGGCATAAATCATAATATGAAAGTAGTTTTCATAGCTTTTATATTACATGTTCTTGTATATATTCAATAGAAATACTAATTTATTTCATTAAGAACTATCAAAAAAACTATTGTATTTCACTGTTATAGATGTCATCAAACTGTAGCACCACTTGGCTGGCTCATCAAGTCATGAGTCATCACCTCAAACCTATATCTTAATATTTCTTTCTTCCCATTCCATTCATTACGTTAACAAAACAAAAACTTTCACCTAAATATATATCCCCATTTTCAACCATCACCTGCCCAACATCATGTTACTTTCGATAACATAAAGGAAATTGAAAGCGCCGTCAGTCTCTAAGAATAATGGGAAAAGCGTGCGGCTCAATCACACAACCAACATGTCCAAATGCATCATCTGTTACATAAGTTTGAACCAGACGGTTTCGGTCAGGTGGTTCTACCGGGGTCGATAAAAATCCAGCGGGTCGATCCGGTTTAAATGTGATCAAAAACCCAGCTTACAACGGACCGGTCACGACCCCGGTTCCCGGTTCAACCGGTTGAACCGGCCAGGTCGAACCGGTTTTTAAAACATTGTATATATTTACTTAATGCTTACCTTTCTTCTTCATTATCAGGTACTTTAAGAGTCGATGTTGTTCCTGGTTCAGCAAAGGGTGGCACCTTAAATCTGCGAGAGAATCAATTCGAATAATATTAATTTGGAGCGAAGTAATTAATTAATAACTTACTTTGGCTTTAATTTGGGTCGGTGGGTGTTTGTCTACACAAAAACGCCACATTCCACCAAGGCCCAAAACGTCCATGTCTAAATGGGCCATGTAACAAATTCCATATTGAACTAGGGGTGAGAAAAAAAAAACAAAAAATCCGAAACTAAACCGAAAACCAAAATAACCGATCGAAACTAAAAACCGATAGTTCGATATTTACTTTTTCAAAAATCGAAAAATTTCGGTTCGGTTTCGGTTTTAACTTAGAAACCGAACCATAGAAACCGAACCGAACCTATCAGATAATTTAACATTTTAGCATATTCCATATACAGATTTTGCAAATAGTTCACCATACCACAGGGAAAAGGTACTAATCTTGCTTAAACCCAAAATGAAAGCGCAGTTTAAACACGCTGGGCTTTCATAACCTCAGTTATTGTTGGGCCAAATCAGAGCCCAATTATCTATGCCTAGATTTAAACAGAAATTAGGCTAAGTGTTAAAGAACCTCTGAGTATTAGACTTAGAGGTATTGAAGACCAGCTGAGTGCAAAGCATCAGCTGGCAGTAAAAGGACTCTCTGAGTGCAGAGCCTCAAAGAGCAACATCAGACGTATTCAAGTCAAAGACATTGTCAAGGAAGTCGAAGATTACTTGAAGACATACTCGTCAGTTGGGATGGATATCAGCTGGTATGTAGAAGGAATACGCTGAGGTTTTAAGAAGAGTCAGAGGTGACAATACTCTGACTATTCTATTACCCTTTGAAGAAGAACAAGCTGAGCTTAAAGATTGTTCTCTGAAGAAGGCGGAAAACTTAACAAGTGTTTATGGCGGGATAAACATTGGTTTAAGTTAAAGCCTGTACCAAGTACGAAGTTAGTAAAAGTAGTGAACAGTTGGCAGAACTGTTCACTAAAGTATGGGCGGGTAGTTTCCAAGAATGGACGTGCATTAAATACCTCGTACGTCCTCCAACAGATTCTTGACACGTTGCAACTACCCCCACTAAGGACACAACCTCGTATTAGTATAAATAGAGAATGTTGTATAGAGTAAATGCTATCGCTTTTGTTGTTGTTATTATTATTGCATTTACTCCTTCGAACTTAACAGAGGTCAGCTGTCTCAATCAGCTGTCCAGATAAGTTCGCTTGTAAACTTGATTCCTCAATCAAGTTTACTTGTTCAAAGGGTAATCATACATTGTCATTCAACCTGTGCGATCCATAGCACATTGTAATACTTTGATTCTTATCAATAAAGCATTACACAATTGAAAAGTTATTACTTGTGTTATTTGATTATTGTGATAAGTGTTACGTTCTATAATAGACATTGAATTGGGACTTTCAATTGGTATCAGAGTAGTGTCGAGTCATAAAACCTTTAAGAAACTGCTCTTTGTTTTAAATACTCAAGATTCTATCATGTCTGAAACCGTACCACCTATCCCACCACCACTAGGAACTAATACTGGCCATCCGAGTAACTCTAATGTTAATAGGGTTGACACGATGCCTAATACTAAGACTACCAACGCTTCACCTACAATCAATGTATCTCAAAGTGTTGATGATGATCTTCTTCTTCCTCAACTTCTTGATTCTAGAGGAGGATCTCATATCACAAATGTTCCTACATTTGATAAAGATGACTTCACAAGTTGGAAAATAAGGTTTTTGGTGTTTCTTGATGGCCTTGAACCTTATCTAATAATTGTAAGACAATGAATATTGAATAAACCCCGTAGGTTATAATTTATTATTGATCACTATTTATAATAGTGCAAACCCTAATGTCCTAAACCCACAAACCGGGCTTGGGCTTATTTAGCCTCTAATCGTATGTTATAATTTATTATTGATCACTATTTATAATAGTGCAAACCCTAGTGTCCTAAACCCACAAACCGGGCTTGGGCTTATTTAGCCTCTAATAATAACAACTTTAGAAGATGGACCGTTTGTTCCAATGTCAAACTTGTCCACTCCTGTTAATCCATTGCCAATACGTCAAAGTCAATGGTTAAACGCTAAAAGTCGTCTTGCTAACCAAGATAAAAGATTAAAAAGCATAATTATTGGGTGTTTACCAAATGATGTTATGAAATCTTTCATAAAATATAAAACTGCAAAAGAAATGTGGACTGAACTTTGCTTGGCCTATGAAGGACCATCTGACACTAGAGATACCAAAATTGCTGCCTTGAGGCTTAAGTTTAATGCTTTTAAGGCACTTGAAGGTGAGAAGGTCAATGGTACTTATACTCGACTAAAATGTTTGTTAAATGACCTCGAAAATAATGGGGTGATCATTTCTCAATCTGAGGTCAATGCCATGTTTGTTAACAGCCTGCCAAGAAAATGGCTGAGTATGAATCAAACCTAGAGAGCCAACAATTCTATCAAAAATGATAGTCTGGTTGCTCTCTATGGCAAATATCATTATGAGGAAGGTCTGATTGATGATATCTATGCGTCTGAAACACAAAGATTTACCATTCAGACCTCGAGCTCAAAAGCCTTGATTTCTAACAATCATTTTCAGGACAGCGACTCAGATGTTAAAGAAGACAACAGAACCAGCAATGAATTCATGGCAGATCTGAATGTTGAGTATCATGAAAGAGCTCTGCTGGCAAATCAGAAGAGGTCTACACAAGGTTTGGGAGGGTGGGGTCAGCTAGGAAACCCATGGATAAATCTAAAGAGACGTGTTTCGCTTGTGGGAAACTTGGTCACTTTCAAAAGGATTGTCCTTCAAACAAAACCTCTACTCCCTCATATCCTTCATCAAATATCTATTTCAATAAACCTAAACCCTACACACCTTCATTCACTCCAAACACTTCTTAAAACTCATCAATTTCTCAAAAAGACTACAAAGGAAAGTATAAGGGACTAAAAGCTGAAATGGTTGTCTTATCTCAGAGGATTGATGAACTGACAAAATGGAAAGATGATAAAGGAAAGGGTGACAAAATAAAAAGTGATAACGGGTTGGTGGCTGAGTCATTTGACTAGGATGATGAATATGTGTCCTCAAAGGATGAAGGGACAACAAATTTCAAGGCCTTCATGGCAATTGCAGATGATGAGCCATCAGTAGGAAAAGGTGATGCACGATATGGTCAATGGGTAGACATTACCATGAAAAGGGTACACAGACTTCTGTCTATGACTGATAATGAAGAACGAAAACATATTTTAGACTATACTCATGTTGATCTCTAATATGTGTAAGATCAGAGAAATAATCTAGTTAATAAGTTTAATGCCTAAAACAAGATTTAGCTCTTCACAAGTCAAAACTGTGTAACTTGAAAAATACTGTGTCCATTAATTGCTCTCTTCAAAACGAAGTCGTTAGAGTTAATCTAGAAAATGAATCTCTAAAGGATGAGATCTTTGACCTCAAAAAGGTCATTGAGAAATGGACATGTAGCAAAGTCACCTTGGACTAACTGCTCTCTAAGCAAATACTTGGCAATATTGTCAAAGCCCTTGAAGGAAAAGGTAGGAGAAAAGAGAACAACTCAAAGGAAGTTCTTTTTACCAAGGCTGATGTATCCACATCTGAGTCTGCTCCTATGATCACCTCTGACTCAGAGGATGATAGTGACAATCAGGTACCTTTGCCCCCTTTTCCTAAGTTAACTGGGGCAGAACCATCTAGTGCTTTAAAAAGTCTTATTTCATTGTCTGACCTTACTGCTAACATGGCTGATTTGATACTTGATACTGCTTCTAAAAAGATCAAAAAATAGTCTGATAAAGTGTCACAAACCTATGTCATTAAAAAAAGACAGAACCTAAGCATCCAGCTGTCCAAATCTCTTGCCCTGATAAGAATGCTCTCCCATCAACTAAGCAACTTCTTTTAACTCTGATGGAAGAAGTAAAAGGTATCAAGAATTAAATTTTGATCCCTTTAGACACTTCTTCATCGGTTTCTCAGACCAGTAGTTCAAAGACCCCAAGGCAAAAGGTCTGTTATGGACCATGCAAACACTGTGGGATGAAGAATCATCTCTCTGATGATTTCTACTCAAAACCTAAGTGTTCTACTTATGGTTCATGCTCTCACACTGCCAAGGAACACACAGAACAAACTACTGTTAGGAAATCTTTAAACAAACTGTAAGGCCAATCCACATCTAAACCCACGCCTGCTAGAATTAGTAGGATGTCCAAGACATTTGGTGAGTGTAAATATTGTGGGTCTAACAAACATCACCCAGATGACTGTGAATTCTACCCAGGGTGTGAAATTTGTAGAAGCATAGCTCATGAGATAGCTGATTGTCCTAAGAACCTAAGAAATAGTAGGAAACAAAGGGTTACTATCAAGTAATCAGAACCCACTGAGAAGTGGGTTCACAAAAGAAATTAATCTGTGTAAGAATGTCTGTACAGTATTATCTAAAGAGGCATGTATGGTATCTAGATAGTGGTTGCTCTAGACACATGACATGAGTGAAACAATATCTGCACAGATATTCAAAGGAGTCTGATCCTAAAGTGGTATTTAGAGATAACTCTTCAGGTGACACAGAGGGATATGGCTCAGTTAACTGTAATGGAATCACATTCACCAAGGTTGCTTATGTAAATGGTCTAAAACACAACTTAATTAGCATTAGTCAGCTGTGTGATGCCAACTTCAAAGTGCTGTATACAAAGACTTAGGGAACCATTTTTAATGAAAAAGATGAAGTTGTTCACATTTCTCCCAGAAGAAGAGATATTTATGTTATTGACATGTCATCTTACAACACAGACAGCAATGCTTGTTTCTATGCCAAAGCCTCTCCAAATGTTAATTGGCTTTGGCACAAGAGACTCTCTCACCTCAACTTCAAAACTATAAACAACCTTTTAAAATATAACCTTGTCTCTGGACTTCCCTCTTTGACCTTCTCAAAAGATAAAAACTGCTCAGCTTGTGAGAAAAGGAAGCACCACTGAGCAACATTCAAAACCAAGAGGTCATTTTCCATCAACAAGTGCTTACATCTCCTACACATAGATTTGTTTGGACTTGTTAAACCTCAGACCATCAGTCACACCAAATATACCCTGGTTATTGTAGTTGAGTACTCAAGGTGCACATAGGTATTTTGCCTCAAGAAAAAGAGTGATGCAGCTGATTGCATCATGTCTTTTATTAGACAGATGGAAAACCTAAATGATACTAAGGTGAAGCAGCTGAGAAGTGACAATAGAACTGAATTTAGAAATCAGACTTTTGAAGTATTCTGTGATGAAAATGGAATTTCACAAAACTTCTCTTCACCATGTACCCCTGAGCAAAATGGTGTAGCTGAAAGAAGAAACCGAACCTTAATTGAAGCTGCAAGGACTACATAGTACCTCTCTCCCCAAGTAGTTTTGGGGAGAAGCTGTCAATGCTGCATGCTACACTCAAAACATATCTATTATTGTGAAAAGACATAGGAAAACAACCTATGAGGTGTTCAGAGGAAGAGCACCAGACATCAGCTATTTTCATTTTTTAGTTGTCTTGTGCACATTCACAATCACAGAGATCACCTGGAAAAATTTAATGAAAAGGCAGATGATGGATTCTTTCTTGGTTATTCCTCAGTAGCTAAAGCATTCAGAGTTTTCAACATCAGGAGACAAGAAATGGAAGAAACCTTTCATGTTACTTTTAGTGAAGATGATGAGGCAATTTTGCAAACAAGCACTGAAGGGGATGCTATCAACTTCAATGAAGTCAACTCCTTCCCTGATGATGACTTTCGTGAACCAAGAATCTCAGATACTCTGTGTAATGCAAACACAGAGTACTTTTCGTATGTACCTGCTTTTGATCGCCTTTCCACAAATAATCATGTTTCATTAGAACCAATCATTACATCCTCACCTCTGGTTTCCTCTACACCAGAGGATTCACTAATTCCTAATATGGAAGATGTTGTTCCAGCTCTGGATGAGGATGTTCATTCTGATTCAGCTGTTGTTTCAGAGTCAATTGATTTACAAGAAGATGACAGAGATGAAACCCTAATTGTTATCCAGCCTTTGCCTCAAACTAACTTACTTGTAGCTAACTCTTTCTCTGGCCCCCTATTCCTCAAGACAGATGGTCTAGAGAAAAACACATTAAGCTAGTCAACGTCATTGGTGAACCTCTGGCTGGTATTACAACCAGAAGCAGAATCAGAGATTCATAAGCTGCCTCGGCTCAAGAATGCTTATATGTTAACTTTCTCTCAGAAATTGAACCTAAAAATCTCATTGAAGCTCTAGAAGAAGAAGGATGGGTACTTACTATGACAAAGAAGCTAAATCAATTTGAAAGAAACAAGGTGTGGACTCTGGTTCCTAAGCCTTTTGGTAAAACCATTATTGGGGTCAAATGGGTGTTTAGAAACAAGATGGATGAAGAAGGGGTTGTGACTAAGAACAAGGCTAGACTTGTTGCTAAAGGGTACATACAAGAAGAAGGTATAGACTATGATCAAACGATTGCACCAGTTGCAAGACTTGAAGCCATTAGAATCTTTCTTGCCTATGCATCATACATGGGGTTCATAGTGTATCAGATGGATGTAAAAAGTGCATTTCTAAATGGGAAAATATCAGAGGAAGTTTATGTGGAACAACCTCCTGGGTTTGAAAGCAGTGAGTATCCTAACCACGTTTGTAAATTGAACAAAGCTCTGTATGGGCTGAAATAAGCTCCCATAGCATGGTATGAAACTCTCTCTAAATTCATAACTCAACATAAATTTATCAGAGGTACCATTGACAACACTTTGTTTACTTATAAAACTCAGAGTGATGTCATTATAGTACATATATATATATATATATGGATGATATTATTTTTGGGTCAACAAGTGTCAAACTTAGTAAACAATTTGTTAAATTAATGACACAAAGTATGAAATGAGTATGATGGGTTAACTAACTTATTTTCTAGGTTTTTAAATTAAACAAGATTCCAGAGGAATCTCTGTTTGTCAAGAGAAATATGTTAAAGATCTACTTAAGAAATATGATCTAGCTGATTGTGCTTCAGTGAAATGCCCTATGCTTCCCCCAAACAACTTGGGCCCTAATGAGGGGTCTCTGTTAATGAGACACAGTTCAGAGGCATGATAGGGTCACTAATGTATCTGACAGCTAGCAGACCAGATATCTAATTCTCCACATGTCTTTGTGCTAGGTACCAAGCTAACCCAAAGGAATCCTATCTTGTGGTTGTAAAAAGAATTTTCAGGTATCTCAAAGGTACACCAAATCTAAGCCTTTGGTATCCAAAAGGATCAGGCTTTGATCTCAAAGCATACATTGACTCAGACTATGTTGGATGTAACCTTGATGGAAAAAGTACCTCTGGTGGTTGTCAGATACTTGGAGGAAAGCTGGTATGTTGGAGTGCAAAGAAGCAAACCTTTGTGGCTATGTCATCAGCTGAAGCTGAATATGTTACTGCCATTGGGTGTTGTGCTCAAGTTCTCTAGATGAAGAGTCGGCTAGTTAACTATGATGTTCTCTATGACAAGGTTCCCATATTTTATGATAATACAAGTGTCATTGCAATTTCAAACAATCCAGTGTTGCATTCTAGAACAAAACATATTGACATCGGGTATTACTTCATCAGAGACTACATTTTAAAAGGTGATATTGAGCTACATTTTGTACCCACTGACTTACAACTCGCTGATATCTTCACCAAACCATTAGCTGAGCCTAGCTTCACTAGATTGGTAGCTGAGTTAGGTATGCTCAATATTGAAAAACAAGTCTCTGATAAGAAAAAGGCTTTAAGTGATTCTTTGTCCTAAATATTAAATGTTTTAAGGTAACTTAAATGTAACTATTCAAGTTGAAGGACAAACATTCCTAATATTTAATTTAGATTTAGTTCATTGAATCCACCAACTTTCTCGGGATACGGGAATTTTATAGTAAAAATGGGGCGTAGGGACCCACGTTTTGTGATAGTTTTACCACTAAGCATTTAATGTGGAACTCAAAAGTTTATTTTTCAAATTTGATAAAATAGTTTTGTGGTATAAAAATTCACTTTTCACACACACAACACACTTTTCAAAATCAAAACCCTAAAACTCCAATTTCATCATCCTTCCCAAAACCTTTCAAGAAAACGAAGCAAAGTTTTATTTCAAAAAAATGGCTTCCGCATCATCTTCAC
Organism: Tanacetum coccineum; assembly: GCA_026074375.1. Classification (NCBI taxonomy): domain Eukaryota; kingdom Viridiplantae; phylum Streptophyta; class Magnoliopsida; order Asterales; family Asteraceae; genus Tanacetum; species Tanacetum coccineum. The sequence goes on along the minus strand of BQNB010102858.1, from coordinate 5,386 downwards.
AAACCAAACAACTCACTCCTGCCTCAAATATACACTTTCAAATGGCAGATTGCATCATTAAGTTTAATAATAGGGTTGCCCTATTGAAATCCGACCAACCCTTATACAAGAAGTTGTTTGAGTTTTTGAAAAAGAGTCATATATCTGTTGCTTTAACCAAGGAACCATCAGCCTACTACTCTCAATTCCTTAGGGAATTTTAGTATATAGCCGAGGCAGATATATCATCTAAGTCCATCACCTTCAGTCTCTCTCATCTTGAAAAATCCTTGACCTTTAACCTTGATGTATTTTCATCAGTCATTAGGCTAAAATCCAGTGAAAGATTTGTTAATCTACTAAAAAAGGAGACTGTGAAGGAAGGTCTAGCATCTTTAGGATTGTTTGATGAGACAAACCCTCTTTAACATCTTTTGATCTCATCAACTCCTCTCCTGTAAAGGTTAAATACTTTACACTTGTGTGGAAGGTCCTGATGCAGTATATTGTTAAATGTCTGGGTACAAGGATCTCATGATCAGCTGAACCTCAACCAATAAACAATTGCTTACAGCTTATGTTGGGGGTTAAATATTAACATTGCAAGTATTCTGTTCTCTGACCTAATTGCCCAGTTACACCCTGAAACTGGCAAGCATGAAAGAAAATAAAATATTTGTTATATAAGATATTTCTCTCTTGTCATGGAACATCTGATGAAGGAAAACTACAAAAATGACGAGTTACTTTCTTTGAAACCCTACAAGATTACCGCTGTTACTTTGAGAACGCCTTTGAAAAATGAAAATCCTCTGACTGCACACATGTGCAATGTGGCTAAAATTTCTCCTCAGCTCCTTCAGTCTTTGATCCCTCCCTCTGGGGAGGTGAATGCTAATGACTCAGCTAACAAGTCCTTGTCCGATACCTCTGTGCCGCCTGTCACTCAGTCCAAAGCAACAACTGCTAGAAAGCCAAGGAAGAAGACAATCCTATCTTCGACCCGACTAGAGGCTTTAAATTCAAGCAGGATTGAAACATCTTCCTCTTCACAAGCCACCCATCTTCAGCCAGCTGAGGAGTTTGTAGTCACCGCTGATGAAACAAGGAGTCTAGATGACTCCGAATCGACAGGGGCACAGGAAAACTAAAATGAAACTGCTAAAGCCGAAAAGGTGACAGTTTAAAATATAAGGGGCACTGCAAGCAGCCACTCTCAAACTTCTCTAGGAGAGAGTGGTGAAGTTAAGGGCAACCCCCGACCCATTAGAGTGTCTATGTCTGCACTTAGATTCCAAAATTTTCTGTACACTCTGAGTATGCACCCAAAGGATGATACTAAAAGGTTAAAAACACTTGATGGTTGACTCTAAAAATTCTGGACTTTGCTGGATTAACCCATCTATGCATGAAAGTCGACCTCTATATGAACTGTACTCACTCAGCCTCAGAGGTCCTACTAACCAAACAAAAGAGTCCCAAAAGTTCATTCTTTCTTATCTTAACTTTAAAGAACTTTTGAAGGAACTGGATAATCACACCCAGTCTTCTTAGGGGCAGCGAATGGCGATCCTTTACTTCTTTTCAAATTCACAATTCTTTAAAAACTAACAAGTTTATACAGGTACTGATATGTGTTTAATCACTGATTCGCACGAAACGTACTCGTCGAGTAATAGTATAGTATAGTAATTCCCGTAGGATGTGAAGATTGCTTGAGGACAAACAATAATCAATCTTTCCGGAGTCGAAGTCCCAACGAGGTTTGAATTGAACAATTCAAGATTATGTTTTCGAAGAATAATGCTTGATTATCTTTTAAGGCTTTTGGATTTAAAAAAACACTACAATTTAATGCTAAGAAAATTAAACTAAAATTATAGTAAACAATTAAGCTATGAGAATTATACTAAAATGATCTAAAAGATTATAAAGATGCAAATGCTTGCTAAATGATGTGAAAAGTTCATTAAGTGTGAATTAAGGTTTATTAACGAATTAACGTCCTTAGAAAAGATAATTATCTCACAACGTTGGCTTATATTGACAAAAACCTCTTAGAAAGATATTAATTACTAAATGCGTGGTTTAACTATTTTTCCGGATTTTGTCCTTAAAAATATATAAACCACCAATCTAAATAATCTAAAATTATTGATCAATTAAACCTTTTTCAAATCCACACTTAAATCCCAAATCACAATTTCACTTAATAAGCATTAATTAAACTACTCGCTGCTCATAAAGATCAAATAAGCAAAGCAAAACATTTTTATACTAAGCTACACTAATTAATTAAAAAAGGATAGAAAATGAAACCGAATTGAAGACCCGCAATTAAACGAAAACCACCCGATTTATTTAGCTAAAACAAATAATCAAATTCGGTCTAGCTAAATAAACCCTTAAGCTTCGCGCCTCGTGAGTTGACCGGTACCAAAAAGTCAAACAAATACAAAACTGTTAACACTTAACAGTTATAACAATACACAAGATTAGCACTATTTAATAAGCCCAGTAACGAACTGCTAGCCCACATACTCAAATTCAAGATCCAATTCACAGCCCAACTTAGTTTCAAAACGTGGCCCAGTTCAAACGAAGGCCCAGTAGCAAGTAAAAAGAAGAGTCCCAATTTCTTTTACAAAACAAACGTGAGCCTAGTTCTATCAAATAAGCTAACTCTTATAAGCTAGAAACTATAATGCAAAATAAGCTCACACTAATAAGCCTAATCAAAATAAGCCAGGTATTCCTCAATCCATACGAAAACTAAATCAAATAAGCATTTGAGAACACAAATTCGAGATTGAATAAGCTCTAAAAATCTAAACGAAACAAACAACTATTTAAGCTCTATTAATAAGCAATCTAGAAACACTAATAAGCATATAAGCACAACAACAATGAATCAGAATAAGCTATGAGCTACTATCGATTTAAATCTAAGCATTTTTTAGAAAATAAGCTCTCGAAAATTTACCTAAGCAATATAAGCTCACTTAAAAGCGCATAAGCTATATAGAAGCTTATTTTATCAGAAAAGATGAGCTTCTAATCAATCAAAAACAATATAAGCACAGAAATAAGCTAAACTCGAGCTTATTCTAGCTTATTATTTCAAAAATTATTTAAAAACTAATGAGAATGAATCGAAAGAGCTTTGAGAGCTTTTAGGAGTCACTTTCTAAGCTTTTAAAAACTTTTGATAATAAGAAGCTACGTTAATAAGCACGAAGATACAGCTTATTGAATAAGCTACACGAAAAGGAAAATTACCGAGAGATTAAGTAAACAAAAAGCAAACACGAGATCTTCAACACACTTTAAACCATTTTCATTACATCATCATATTAAGTTTGCGAAATAAGCTAGGTACAATAAGCAGAAAAAGTGAAATAAGCTATTACAACTTTTGAAATAAGCTAAAAATCTAAAAGCTAAACTAAGAAAAATAAAGACTATGTATTTTTTATTGACGGGTAGCGAGTGGTATATATAGGGGTGTGAGGGATTAATTTTGTAAATTTTGACCCAATCATTATGGTGATAATTGGCCAATCATTGCCTCTCCAAACGGATCACCAACTATTAAGAATTGATCCAACCGGTGAGGAGATGCCACGTGTGATTCTTTCTTTGCTTCATTCTTACACAACAAAGTTGACTGTTGGATCATTGTTTTGAGAAATGAAATGATATATAACTTTACAATGCAACGAGTCAGATTTATATTAGTCATCCCAACCATAGTGCGAGGTCACGTGACCTTTCCCTATTTAATTTCAGTGCACGTGTCTGACGTCATGGTGACGTCATCTCATTCTTAATATCATATTTATATTGACTTTATAATTGGGCTTAAGTTGGGCCTTGGCTGGTCCGACCCATAAAATGGGTTACAGGTTGGCCCAATAAAATCTAAGGGCACCGTTGAACTCGTTTTTCTGTGCTTTTTCCAATGGCATGCTCAGAGACTATTCACGACTTTGTCTTGATTTTGATTAATAGGTACTCTTGATCGTGACAAACCCGTAAATACCCGTTTTTGCTCCATTTTCAATCATTTTTACCTGCAAGACATAAAAATACCAAACAAACATATTTGCAAGATAATTATCCATATTTTAGCATTTTTAGTCTAATTAATAGTGTTTTACGAGGTATAAACGATGTGTGTTTTAGCACACATTAGATTCCCCCACACTAAGTCATTGCTGGTCCCACACGCAATGTTAATAAAACAAACCCGGAAATAAATAATTTTACACCCTTTTAACTTATGACCCCCAACAATCAAACAAGAACATAAAAGATCCATTAAAAGGTTCAAAAATCATTTAATTCGCAAGCACCCTCGTTTTAACCATTTATTCAATAAAAAATTAAAACTAAGATAATAATTTTTATAAGATTTATTTAAAAAGGCTTAAGAATAGGAGTTCATCATCCTTGACTTTTCACAATCTCCAAACTAAGCTTAAAACGAAATTATGGCCAAATATAAGATTAGATGCTAACACTACTCATAAATGCTAATTGTGTAAACGCAGCTACTTTTCGCTCCCTTATTCCTAATTTCCTCTAAGGATTTAATTATTATTATTTGTGACAAATAAATTATGTCCTTATTATCATAAAGGTGTCCGGTTTAGACCACAATTAGTTTGAAATCCTTTCCTAAAGAGACGATATGATGAGAATAAGGTCCACATTAAGGTTCGAATTTCGCATGATTTAGGGGTTATCCTTTTTATTTCATCTGAAACAACTCAACTACGAGTCCAAAGACGAAAGCTTTATTTAGATAACCCCGGAGTCAAAATTTGGCTTTATTCTTATTATTATAGCAACATTATTAAACCTCGGTCCTTTAAACAACTGCCACATCGGTATGCGAGCCGACCATGGTCCAGGAGTCTTATTTCGACCTCGATAATTTTCTCGACCTTTTTGAAGGCTGCAACATCGGTTGTGAGCCGGCAAGATGCAACAAACTTTTATCAATCTCGGATTATTACTATGTGCCTTATTTAGAAGACTGCCACATCGGTTGTGAGCCGGCAAGAGGCAGTAAACTTTTATCAGCCCACATTTTTTATTATTATTATTACCTTCACCCTTTAAACAACTACCACATCGGTTGTGAGCCGGCAAGAGGTAGTGGTCTTATTTCGGCTTCGGTTTATTACATAACAATTATTAATATTATTATTATAGCCAAATTTCAAGTCCTGTGGTCTTTTAACAACCTAGACAACGGTAGTGAGACGTTAGGAATCGGTAGCCTATTTCCCCACAACACTGAAAAAACATCGATGTGTACCTTACTGATAAGTGCTTAATTACACATATCTTTTACCTTCAAAAACGAGCTTAAATGACCAAAAACAGACAAAAACTGCCA